>JARBWK010000003.1:36496978-36709478 GCA_030556195.1 Anolis apletophallus | reverse complement strand
GAATAATTCCCACCTGGCTTCTGTGCTACAGTTGCTGCAGTCTTGCTTAAGACCTGAAAAAAGAACAATGGGTTTTATGTCAGATGTGAAGTCTTGGCACTGCCTTTTCTTCTCCTTTGCTTCAGATCCCCCTGTTCATAGATTTTTCCCAATAGTGTAGACACTTTCCTTTGTATTAGTTTTTGGGTGGAGCATAACACCCCGAGTGGCCAGCCTTAGTTGGTCTATTCCATTTCCCTGTATAGAGCTCTCTTGCTGGACTCCTCCCTTTTTCTATAGTCACTAGAGACTTGGGACATTGTCTGGTAATCCTAGACCAGGGGTGCTCATTATGGTGATCGGGAGCACCTAGGTGATCTTCGGCCCTCTTCCAGGTGATCTTTGGGCCTCACCAGCCGGAAGGCACGCTCCTGCCATGCGCGCGCACGTGTGCTCCCGCCGCCGCCTTAAGCGGGCTTCTTTTTGCAAAATGAGGCTTTAGTGGGTGGGCCATGGCGCTCGTCTTGCCATGCACGGTGTGGTGACATGACCGCCCATTGGTTGCTGCCGGGTGGGTGGGGAGCAAGGCGAAGGCACGCGCACGGATAGGATGCGAGGCTGTGGGAGGGATGGAGGGAATGTGTGTGTGTGTGAGAGAGAGAGCCAAGGAGAGAAGAAAGAAATCCGGAGAACTTTTTCGGATCCTTTTGGCAGGCAGGCAGGCAGGCGCTGGAAGGAGAGAGAGGGAGAGAGAGAGAGAGAGGCGAAGGAGGCCGGGCAAAGTGGGGCAAAGCCAAGCAAGCCCCACCGCAAATCCTGCTGCTGCCCTCGGGACTCCCATTCCAAGCCGAGACCTGGGCGAGCGAGCTGTGTGGGGCTGCTTTCTTTCCTTGGTTGGGAGCGAGGAGGGAGGGCTCCACCGTGTTCCTGGGGTTGAACCCGAGGAGGAGGGGGCTGCGGGGATGGAGACTCCACTTGCTGCTGCTGCTTGTGCCCTCGCCGCCTTTCTCCGCCTCGCCCTCCCTCACCCTCGAAGGAGAAAGACGGCGGGCCCACTGGAGAGAGAGAGAGGTGGCTCTTCAGAGAGGCAGGAAGAGCCACTCTCTCTCTCTCTCTTCTCCCGTGGGCATGGACTGCCACCAGTGGGAGGGGTCCTCCTTCCTGCCAGCCGTCCACTTGGGCGTCCTTTCTGAGTGACACCCTCGAAAGGAAGGAAGGAAGGGCGCTCCCCCTGCTGCATCTGTCACTTTGGGGAAGCACCTCTTCCACTCTTCCTTCTCCTGCCCAGGTAAGGAAGCCTCGAGGGAGGGGGGGGGGGGAGGCTGTCGTGGGGAGGCTCCAGCCTCACGTGGGTCCCTCTCTTGGTTGAGTTTCCCGGCCCAGGCAGCAGCCAGGCAGCCCCTCTTCCCAGCCCTGTGCCTTCCGAGCCGCCGCCGAAGCTATATCTGGCCGGAGCGCTGGCGGGTGCGCCTATAAATACCCTCCTGCTGTGTGCGTGGGAGGGGCCTGCTGTGCACGCAAGAAGCAGGACGGGATGGGGACTTTCTGCTTCGTGAAAGCACACAGGAGGAAGGAGGAAGGCAACGAAGACATTAAGAGAGAGCGCGCGTGCAGACAAGGAGGATCCCCTTCCCGGGTGCGTGTGGCGGCGAATTCATGGGCAGGCAAGAAAGAAGCCCCGCGCGGACGGAAGGTTGCAGTAGGAGCTTGCGCGCGCACATGTGCGCACACGCTCACATGCACAACAGGTGATCTTTTCAACTTGATTGTTCATATAGTAGCTCGCATTATGAAAAAGTGTGGGCACCCCTGTCTTAGACCAAGCAATCCAAAAACAGGCATTCTTAGCACTATGATGGCACGCCCGAGCCTTTGGGAAAACTCTATTGTCTGGCTTTACTCGGGGGCTATCTAATGCCTTCTGTTAAAATTAAGACCCTTAGCAGACAGAGGCACTTTAGGAAAGGTGAAATGATAACCAAAATGAGTTTACTGAAAACAAGATAAATAAAGGGTTAACTCCATCCAGGACTATCATAAGGTGTCAGCTTCATAAGATCTCTCTGACCAGTAGGTCATGAGTTCAAGGTCGAGGTGGGTGCTCGACCTTAAGTGTAGCCTGCTGCCGACCTTTGCAGCCCGAAACACAGTTGCATCTGTCAAGTAGGAGATAAAGGTACCACATTAAGTGGGGAGGCAAATTTTGACTGAATTATGAGGCCATTAAAGAACTCCAGGAACGCTGAGGAATGCGGAAGGAACAACAAGAGATGCTGAGAGATGAAGAGTATGTCAGCTCCCCCTGGTGGCCAGAGTTTTCCTCTGTCCGTCTATATGTGTTGTGCATGTGAAAAACAGCAGAATGGTCTGCTAGTATGTGTACCTGTAATCTGCTCTGAGTCCCCTTCGGGGTAAGAAGAGTGGAATATAAATAAAGTAAATAAAATAAATAAATAAACAAATAACTTAAAATAATACATTACAAAATGAGATTTTGCTGGTTGTAGTAATTGCTCTGGAATCTTCTGCCTCTGATGCAAGGTGATGGATTACAAGTTGTTGCTTATAAATGGACTTAACCTTTTTTCCTGTGAAGCTTAGGCTGGCCAAAAGCTTCTGTTGTCCTTTGGACTGTTGGTATAATAATACTGTTGCATTCAGCAAATCAAATATTTAAAAAACAAAATGTGTCTGTTCTCACACACATATTTGTGTCTATCTCAAGTTATGTTTAAATTATGGTAATCCTGTCTTAGACAAACCTGTCACTGGGAGCTCTTCCAGGCATGCCCGATATCCCAGAATCTGATCCCAGGTTTTCTGTTTATCCCAGATTATCTGGCAGTATGGACTCATATAATGCAGTTTAAAACAGAAAACCTGGGGTCAGATCCTCGGATACAGGGCCTGTCTGGAAGAGCCCTGGGTTTTCTTGGCAAGATTTTGTTTTTCGGAGGGGGTTTGCCATTGTCTTTCCCTGTGACTGGGCAAAGGTAGTTTACACAAGATCACCCAGAGGCAGGCATGTAGCTGGGGTGGGGTGGGGTGGGGGTTTGAGGGGCTTCAGCCCCCCCCCCCCCGAAATTCTCAAGGTGGTCTGTGAGAAGGTCTTACTGGTACATTATTTAAACTGTTATGTTTATTCATATCATGATCTGATCACCATGCTCAATCTATCCCATATGCATGGGGGTATTGGGATAACGATACAAAAGGTTTGCTAGGGTAGACCCTCTCTCAGACTCAGCACAGAACCTCCCCCCCCCCCCCGAATCAAAATCCTGACTGCGGGCCTGCCCAGAGGGTTTCCATTGCCAAACAGGGGCTTGAAGCCTGGTCTCCGAGTCCAACACTCAAACTGCTACACCATTCTCCTTCTCTCCCTCATTCTTCCTTCATCTTCCCCAGCACAAACACACATGCATGGATACCAAGGGATTCAGTAGTTACTGAAATGGACATCCAAGTGCCACCTCTGTGTTGATGGAGGCAGGCAGGATTTTCCCCGGGTACTGGTTGTGGGGGGTCGGGAGCAGGTGAGGGTTTTGCCCTCCTTTCTGCTAGAGATCCCTGTGTACAACTAGTGGGCCACTGTGTGACACAGAATGCTGGACTAGATGGGCTGAGCCCCGATTCAGCATGGCTCTTCTTATGTTCTTATGTTCTTATAGCAAAAAATATTTAAATACATATACAGCATATCTAACAAAAGTGTCAATAAATAGTAGATTTTGTATCTGGTTTAAGAAAAGGGAAGCAAAACAGCTGGAATCTTCTCTCTTTCATTCTCGGAAGAGGCAGAGAGAATTCCGATTCCTGAAGATACGTTTTGTTTCTTTGTTTCAGTCGAAACCCTGATCCCTTGATGTACCTCGAGGTTTATCTTGGCCCCAAACTCCTTCCTTCCATTCATTTTGGCACATCTTTGAAGGTGTTTGTGAGCTTGCTCGAGCTTTCCTTTGGTCAACAACCACCTGGCAGATTCTGGGAGCCACCTGTCAAACAGAAGGTCAAGGGGTATTGTTGATTGTTAGTTAAAATATTTTGAGACCAACCCATCCACTCCATACTGATCATAATGTTCATGAAGATAATTTATAGTTACGCTCTCACATTTGCTGGAATTAGGAGCAGAAGGCCCCCCATGAAAGTGAATAACTGCAAATTTTTAAAAAGCTATGTCTAGGTCTTCCTAGAAGAATTTCTTCTGCTGTAATTACATTGTTCCCATAGCCAGACATCCATCAATGACATCTTCCACCAGATGATGTCACCAGTTTGCATGTGGCCATCAGAACACAGCCAGATATAAGAATTGTATCTTTCTCGGACAAAGACTGAGGACATCTTCCACCAAGATCTACCCAAGGTCTCGGCATGTTGTGTATGCTATAGGGCCAGGTTGGGAACACATACAATCATGGTGATGATGATGAGATGTGCAATCAGAGGAAGAGTGCTGCTGCTGCTGGAGGAGTTTCTTCCAAGAGGCGCCGCCGCTGGGCCCTCCTTGCTTGCAAGCCTGCTCTGGGGAGGAAGGGCCCGGGGGTTGGCTAGGTGCCCTCTGGGCGCCCACGTGGCCTACTCCTTGCCCTTACCTGGGGGCCGGGCAGGACTGAGCGGCCATGCGCTGGCTGGGTCCGGGAAGGGAAGTCCAACCCTCTTCTGCTTCCTCCTCCCTCGTCCCGCCTCCACGTGCACCGGTGGCAGCACAGCAACAGAGGGAGGGAGATGCGCGGGGGGCAGGCTGCAGGTGGGACCTGAAAGGCGGGCGCCTCTGACCCCTCCTCTCTAACCATCCTCAGCGGGGGCGGAGCCCGGAGGGGAAAGACACGCGCGGGCCACCTCCTCTTCCTCATGGGAGAGGCGCCATTCCCTCCTGCCCCGCCCCCTTGCAGCGCTCTCCCCCGAGAGAGGGAGCGAGAGCCCTTCTGCAACTCGCAAGACTACATTACAGAAAGCGCCTCTGTCATGCGCGTGATTAATCCAAATAAAATAATATAAAAATAAAATAAAATATTTATTTTTCGCCCGTGATTTCTGCGCCCCCTCAGAAGGGTGGCCTTATGGCGCTCCACGCAGCTGCGTACTTTGCCTACCGGTCAGACCGCCCCTGACAAGAACCAAGGCAGGGGTTTCTTGCTCTCTTTGCTACGTTGCTTGATCTGAGAACAGAGATATTCTTTCCCTAACTAAGGACAGCGATGCATGAAAGCATTCCTTCGACCTTGAGTAGTCTCTCTCAGTCTCACTTTCCTATGGCCTGGCTTGCACCTTGAATTCTTCCCCCGCAGAAGCAGCCTTGATTCTCTATCTAACCTCCCTTCCTGCCTGTCAGCTTCACACAGAGAATCACCCACATCCCCCTCCGTTCTCCCAACCGGGGAATCACCATCCTCTTCTAACATACCCTCTGTCTGAGCATCTCCAGAAGCATCAGGCCTTGCAGGCCCTGCACCCCAAACCCCTCATCTTCCTCCTCACCTGGCTGAACTACACCCAACCCCTCGTCCTCAGCTGGCTGAGCAGCAGATGACGTCAACATGAAGCCAGACGGTTCTCCAATCCCCTCCACTCTCCACCCACAAAAGAATGGGCAGGAGAGGGATAATGTCATAACCATAAGTTATTAATGTCATAACCATAAGTTATTTGGTTATGACATCCCATGTGCAATATGCATGACATTAACAAATGGGCATTGACAAATGGACAATGGGCTAAGTAGTGACCAAATGGGTAGGAACTGGAAGGTTTTGTTAGCATGTGTGACGACTTGGCTATTAAACTTTGGAGGATTTTTAAACTCTTTGATTGCTGCCACCAACCAAAAATATTAATCTTAGGATTTCTTGTAAAAATAACAGTTAATCTAGGCTCCAATTATAATCACCAAAAATAACTGAGAGGATTCTGAGGTAAAATCTTCTTCCAGATTTGGGAATGTGAGATTGCTGGAACTGGCACACACTGATGGAAATGCGGCACACTGAAACTGTCTTGAAAAGTTAATAACAATGAATATTTATTAAACTAACAAGCAGCTTTGAGAGGCACAAATGCATTACGGTTATCAAGTGAGGCACAATAGCGTAATGGTTATCAATTAAGGTTCATTAGCGTGTTGGTTACAGAAGATGAAGCTTAGATCTTAAAACAGACAGTGTAGAAACATGTCTCACTAAAACTCCCTCACACTAATATTTAAACTAGTCGTGGGCAGTCTACAAACTAACTATCCTAGTTAGTACCCTGAGCCAACTCTCAGTCTACCAGAAGCCCACCTAGCTATAACTCTATCTCTTAGAGTGTTCCTATAGCTGGCTTCTTCAGAGAGGTGAGCTAATCCCTAAACCCTAGGGATTTCTGAAAGCCTGTGACTGACTACCTGCCAGCTATCACACAGAGCCTTCCCTGCTAACTCACACACAGCTGTGTCAAGAGACTGCTTTAAACTCACAGCTCTGACAACAGACTGCTCTCTCTCTCTCTCTCTCAGAGCTCTGACAAGAAGCTCTTCACTCTTTGAGTCCTGACAAGAGACTGACTAATAAGCTACACTCTTTCCCACTCAAGTAGTTCAGCTCCTCCCCTCAGCTCAGGGCTCCTCCCAGGCATCCCTCTCTCTCTCTCTAACTCCCTCCCAGAGAAGGCTCCAAGCCACTCCCCCTTTTCCTGGCTTTTCCTGGATGCCAAACTGCTATGCTGGTCTCGGCCCAGCATTACAGTGGGTGAGTCCTCATAGCATGCAATACAGGTCAAGATTGGGAAAGGCGTACGGCAGGGTTGTATCCTCTCACCCAACCTATTCAACTTGTATGCAGAACATATCATGCGATGTGCGGGACTTGATGAATGCAAGGCTGGGATTAAAATTGCTGGAAGAAACATTAATAAACCTTAGATATGCAGGTGATACCACTTTGATGGCCGAAAGTGAGGAAGAGCTGAGGAGCCTTCTAATCAAGGTGGAAGAAGAAATTGAAAAAGCTGGGTTGCAGCTAAATATTTTTTTTTAACCAAGATAATGGCAACCGAACTGACCAATAACTGGCAAATAGAGGGAGAAAACATGGAGGCAGTGACAGACTTTGTATTTCTAGGTGCAAAGATTACTGCAGTCGTAGACTGCAGCCAGGAAATCAGAAGACGCTTACTTCTTGGGCGGAGAGCAATGTCCAATTTCGATAAAATAGTGAAGAGTAGTGACATCACACTGGCAACAAAGATCCGCATAGTCAAAGCAATGGTATTCCCCGTTATCACCTATGGATGTGAGAGCTGGACCATATGGAAGGCTGAGCAAAGGAAGATAGATGCTTTTGAACTATGGTGTTGGAGGAAAGTTCTGAGAGTGCCTTGGACCGCAAGAGGATCAAAGCAGTTCATACTTCAGGAAATAAAGCCCGACTGCTCATTGGAGGGAAGGAGAGTAGAGGCAAAGGTGAAGTACTTTGGCTACATAATGAAAAGACAGAAAAGCTTAGAGAAGACAATGATGCTGGGGAAAATGGAAGGAAAAAGGAAGAGGGGCCAACCAAGGGCAAGGTGGATGGATGCTTTCCTTGAAGTGACTGGCTTGACTCTGAAGGAGCTGGGGGTGGTGACAGCCTACAGGGAGCTCTGGCGTGGGATGGTCCATGAGGTCATGAAGAGTCAGAAGCAACTGAACAAATGAACAACAACAATACAGGTCAATTGCTCAAGGTATTGTGGGAAAAGAAGCAAATAACTGGGTATCAGAAATTCTGTGTGTTTTATCACTCTGGGCAGGCCCAGATTAACCCCTTTTGGCGCCCTAGGCCACACTTTGGAATTACACCCCCAAACCAACCTCTACCGCACCCCCACCTCCTCCTCCTCCTCACGGCGCCGCACGCCTTCCTTTCTTGAGTCAAGAAAGGAGGGGGTGCACAAGGAGGAGAGGAGGAAGGAAGGGAAGCCCTGCCCCCGGTGCCGGCATCGGCCCCAGGGGGGGGGCTTCCCTCCGCCTCCTCATCTTCGCGACGTGCCTTTCACCCTCCTTCCTTGACAAGGGGGTGGGGGCGATGGTGAGGGGGTTGGTGCCATTCCCTCCTTCCCCGCCCCCTCTCCACCGAGAGAGAGAGAGAGTTGCGTTGTGGTTTTTTGGGGTTTTTTTGGGTCCGTGTGAATTGCGCCCCCCCCCCTTGGCTTGCGCCCCTAGGCCATGGCCTAGATTGGCCTTATGGGTAATCCAGGCCTGACTCTGGGTGTAATTAGTGTGTGACTAATAAATGTTTTGGGATCAGCAAAGGTCCTGTGTAATATTTGAAAATGTATGTATGCTGTTAAGAGGATTGCAGCTATGAATTTTGTGTAACTCTGTAAACAACATTATGCGGAAGGTTGAAATTCTTGTCCCCCATATTTTTGGGTGGAGAGAGAAGATTGTTGAGTGTGACTTTCCCAAGACATTCTCAATATGTTCCTCAAGAAGGGATGTAAATTTGAGCAGGAAAAGTGTCTGGTAGAAATACCCTTAGGCACCCATGGCAAAAAGGGATAGTTTTGGATAGAAAACTGGTCATTTTCATTATTGAGAAAAATGCACAGAAAATCTATATATATTAACGTGTAACTCACAATCTGGTTTCTAATGTCTTGCTTATTCAGAGGTCAAAAGTGAATGAAAATATATATGGAGAACAATTAAAGTGAGTTCTAAAGTGAGTTCTAAAGTGAGTTCTAAAGTGAGTTCTAGAGCAAGCAGTTTCTCGAAACTCCTTCTACCCTGTAGAAAAGGGATAAAAGGTAAATATCTAATCCCCTGTATTCAACCTTGGTGAACCATTGCTGTGATGTGGTTAGGCATGAGGTCAGACTGTGCATGCCTGACATTAGGCACAAGCTACTGAATCACTATTTTCAGTTTATACCCAACTTCTGGACACAGATTAACACCTTTCCTTAATGTGTACTAATTTTCTTGAGCCTTTACCCATAATTCAGGCTGTGAGTTGTGTAATGATGTTTGGGGCTACTAGGGATGAATTCCTGTTCCATCAAAATCAAGGGTATTCATAGTCTGCTCAGGCATCTGGTTAAATGTGCGTATTCTTCATGTAACAAGGGGACCGTTCTAGCTCTGCCATCCTCCAAAATTGTTTCCCAAACATAGATGTATTGATATATTGTTGAAGGCTTTCGGGGACAGAATCACTGGGTTGTTGAAGGTTTTTCAGGCTGTATGGCCATGTTCCAGAAGCATTCTCTCCTGACGTTTCGCCTGCATCTATGGCAGGCATCCTCACAGGTTGTGAGGTCTTGCATTCTGATTAACTGAGACCTCACAACCTCTGAGGATGCCTGCCATAGATGCAGGCGAAATGTCAGGAAAGAATGCTTCTGGAACATGGCCATACAGCCCGAAAAACCTACAACAATCCACAGGTATATTGTCAATGAAGAGAAGAGTATTGTTCCATCAATGATGGCACCCCAAATGGACTGAATTGTGGAAAAATCACAGGAAATTCTGAGAAGGACCTTTAGGGATAAAACAGACTCTCTTTTCAAGTGGATTTCTTGAGTATGGATGCTGCTGGAGTTACCTACATCTAAGCTGGATTCTTATCGCATTTCTCATTGAAATTTGAATAGCAATGTTTTGTTATGTAACATGTTATAGCAACCAAAAATGTAATTTGTTATCAATTGTTCATGCAATCCTGGATTCATCGCTGAGCCTGGAACCCCAGGTCTCAGTGGTGGCCGGGAGAGCTTTTGCACAGTTAAAGCTTGCGCACCAGCTGTGCTCGTACCTTGGGAAGTCTGACTTGGCCAGGATGGTCCACGCTCTGGTTACATCCCGAATAGACTACTGCAACGCTCTCTACGTGGGGTTGCCTCTGAAGACTGCTCGGAAGCTGCAGTTAGTCCAACGCTCGGCAGCCAGGTTACTAACAGGAGCGGGGCACAGGGAGCATACAACTCCCTTGCTGCGCCAGCTCCACTGGCTGCCAATTAGCTTCCAGGCATAAAGTACTGGTTTTAACCTACAAAACCTATACGGTTCCGGCCCAGTTTACCTGTCCGAACAGATTCTCCCCTACGAACCATCAAGGACATTAAGATCCTCCAGAGAGGCCCTGCTCTCAGTCCCACCATCTTCACAAGCACGACTGGTAGGGACGAAAGACAGGGCCTTCTCTGTGGTTGCCCCTCAGCTGTGGAACTCTCTCCCAAGTGATGCTAGGTCTGCCCCCTCTCTGTTGTCCTTCAGGAGGCTGGTGAAGACTTGGATGTGGAACCAAGCCTTCCCAGAATAGGCTGAGATTGGCTATTGTCTGAATGAACAACCACATTTACTGATTGAGTGGAATTGTTTTAGTGGTGATGTGCTTTTATGCTGGACTTTATATATATTTTAATATGTTGTAGTAGTTGTTTTTAAATTGTAGAGCATTGAATTTTGCTGTAAGCCGGTCTGAGTCCCTCTATGGAGGTAAGAAGGCCGGGGTGCAAAAGTTTTAAATAAATAAATAAATAAAATAAATAAATAAAATAAATAATGAACAAAACAGATGACAGTTGGAATGACTCCTGGCATGTTAAAAGTATTGCAAATAAATAAATAAATAAATAAATGTTTTCGAATTCTGTGATTTCAACTCACTGTTTTAATTGATATGTTTTAATTATATGATTTTAATGTATGTGTTGTTTTTATGTTGATATGTGTTCAAGGCATCAAATTGTGTGTTTGTTGTGAGTCCCTTTCAATGAGAAGCACAGGATATCAAATAAATAAATAACTTTTGGTTTTCCATTATTTCCCATTGTTTGGAAAATAAACCTAAGAATTGATTAAAAATAAAAATAAAATTTGAAATACTGTAGGTAGGCAGTAGATATTCAGTTAACTAGACACTCACTCATGGGAATTATTAGATGTCAGATAAATGTAGTTTCCGGTTGCTTGAGAGTTACTATTAAAAACAGGCCTAACACTATACCATACTATAAACTGTGTATTGGTTTGATATTAATATTAAAATACATTCATTGAAAGCAAATAAAGAAAAATAAATACTAACTCAATTCAATGTAGCATAAATTTTTATTTTTATTTTTATTTAAAGTATTATTTTTTCTATTTTTGCTGGTTGCATGACAGTTGCAGTTGCTTGTATTCTGGTAAACTGAGAGTTTATTGTGCTCATTTTCATCAGCAAAAATTGACCCAAAACACCTGGGATGACTTATCTCAGTTGACCCTCTTATCAAAAAGGAAGTGCCTGGCATAAAGACCTACAGGCTAGCCAGTACGCAGCAGAGGGCATTCGCAGTGGCCTTGCCAACGCTGTGGCACTCATTGCCTGAAGAGACGCGTGCCCTGCGGGACTTGATGACATTTCGTAAGGCTGTTAAGACCTGGCTGTTTAGGCAGGCATTCGGCCCTGACCGGTGCCCGCCATAACCTGCCACCCGCCGCATCACTGCCGCTACACCACTGCTGTCCTGTTACAGTTCTTGGGGGGGGGGGGGGTGGAATTGATTTTAACGTTGTTTTAATGTTGCTATGTGTTTTAATTGGTTATATTATTGCTGTAAACCGCTCTGAGCTCCAGAGTGAGCGGTCTAGTAAGCTGAAATAAATAAATAAATAAATTATTATTAATAATAATAAATAAATAAATAAATAAAAAAGGAAATCTCTCCTTCTCTGAATTGTGAAGGGCAAGAACTTAGTCCATCATGGGAGAATCTAGAAAAGTACCCTTCACTGTTTCTGCCATGACATCGATTCTTGCCTTTTTGCATGCTTGGAAAGCTATGGAAATCATTCATATTCAAACGAAATAGTTAGAGATTTACATGCCTACAATTCTTACATTTGCTATAACTTATTCCATGCAAACTCAGCTCCTGTTGGAATGAAAAGGCCAGAATTCAGGGCAAACGGTGTATGTCTTCCGGTTACGACAATTTTTGGCCCTCTGTAACACAGAATCATGAAGTGTTAATTTCACTCACCACAAAGAGACGATGCCCACGAAACAAGGCACAGTGACAGCAAACAACAGCCAACGCCAGTCCCGCACAAAGTAGGAAATCAGAGCAAGAAGCATATTCCCCACACTCCAGAAGATACTAGTTGTGACACCAGAAAAGGTGCGATGGTGTATATCCACCCATTCTAAGCCTGGAACATAGAAGCAGAACTGAATAAATATGTACAGTATATGTGTAGATGCATAAGTTATCTACTTGGAGGTGGGGTGGGGGGGGGGGGAACAATCCATACCCACCTCAAATCTGATGTTATGACAACACACAACATACAGTGTTTTTGAAAGAGAATCAATATTTTTAAGAGTGTAATGTATTTCTTAAAAATCTATAATTCTATAGCATAAAGCCATGGCAGTTAATGTGGTGTCAATCTGTATTAATTCTACAGTGTGATGCCCCAGAAATGATTTTTTTCCCTTAGATCACTTTGCTCTGAAGATCTAAACCTATTGGAAGTACCCAGCTTTAAAGCCTTTCGCCTAACGTCTACGAGGCGTAGAGCTTTCTCTATTGTGGCGCCAACTCTTTGGAATGCCTTGCCAACTGAAGTCCGTGCCCTGCGAGACCTGGTGGCCTTTCGCAGGGCTTGTAAGACTCATTTGTTTCGGTTGGCTTTTGAATTGTGAACTTTTGGTATAATTAATGTTAATCTTTGCTTTTATGGTGTTTTACATTGTGCTTGTGAGCCGCTCCGAGCCCTCGGGGAGTGGCGGCATACAAGATCGAACAATAAATAAAATAAGTGTTTGCTGATCTAGGTGTGACTTGATTCTTCTTACTCTATGAGCCCTTCCAGACAGGCCTTAATTCCAAGAGGAACTGAGTTACCTAAACCCAGTTCCTCCCTGGATTAAGAACACACATCCACCCCAAACCCAAGGATGTCCCTGAGGGGAGGTGGCTACATGCCCTCCCAGGTCAACCAGTGACCCCCACCCCATCTCATTTCCCCCCAAAACTTACCTGCCGGCAGTGCACCTAGGAAAAGATCTGGAATTTAGCTTAAAGTCCAGATCTTTCCACGTGTTTTATTAATCTGGAGCAAATTAAGAAATCCCAGTTTTCTCTGGGTTTAATTGGTTTTAATTTAGACATCATTTGGACACTTCAGGTAAAACCAAGACAAGTCCCAGGATATGGGTCTGTCTGGATGGGCTCTCTGCTGCATCAAAGCATTCATGGTTGTTTTCCTTCACCCTTTTATATCCAGAAAATGACCATATTTGTGGCCAGGCCCGGATTAAGGCTTGGGGCCGCCCGAGGCCAGACCTGGCGAGCGAGGCGGCAGGGAGTGCCGCCCCCCTGGGGGCGCCTGAGGGTCGGGGCCACCTGAGGGGGCGAGGCTGGCGCGAGCGAGGAGGCGGCGGGAGGCGAGAAGTCCCGCCCTAGGCGCGCTCCTGTGAAGGAAGGAGCGTGGCGCCAGCCTCCTTGCTCCCATGCACGGGGGGCGTGCCCGCCCTCCTTCACTGGAAGAAGGAGCAGAGCGCAAGCGAGGAGGCAGTGGGTCTCCTGGCTCCTCAGCTCGGCTCCTCCTCCTGCTCCCTCCCTCCCTCCTCAACAACTGCAACCGATGCCGTGGCGACCTGAAGCTCCGGTCGCCATTTTGTGGGGGCCCCCCATGGCCGCCGCCCGAGGCCATGGCCTCGTCTGACCTTATGGGTAATCCGGGCCTGTTTGTGGCCTCCAAGGAGTTGGTCATTGCACAAGAAACTAGTGAATAGCTCCTTGCAGAACATCTAAAAAGAGACATGTGTGCACTTAATCCCAAATTATGCATATTATGCATATTATTGTCAAAAACTGAATTCCAGCCTTAGATCAGATCTTTACTAGATTCCAAGAGCCATCTTGCAAAGGAAGTCTTCCTGAACTCGTGCAAGATAATCTGCTCTAGTATCTAGTATCTGCAGAAGGTACATGGTGGGGAACATGTCTCCCCCTTTACTTGAGAGGCCTGTCTTGACATTCTGTTGTGCTTACCTAGAGGTAGTACAATGAGGGAGAGTCCAGATACAGCCACCCCTGTCAGGGTCCGTGTGACCGCAAACATACTATATGTAACAGAGATGGCACTCAGCAAGCCGAAGATTAGAGTGCCTACATATGCCACAAGGAGCATGGATTTCCGCCCAAACCTGCCGAGCCACAAAGAAAATGTTACTTACACAATACATTTGGTGTTTCCAATTGTCCTCATCTTATCTCTACAATGTGTGACGAGAATGACCAAGTCAGAATATTGGCTGACATTTACCCTTTTGGCCCCAAACAAGTAAGGAAGATCTCTACAAGCAGAAGCAGTGCTTAATATTAGAAACTTGCATCTACTGAACAGTATCCATGCATATAGAAATATATGAATGAATTTATTTCAGGACTTCCACCCATTCGTTAGTCCTTTTTCTATGTTTACTATGGTGTTTCATCTGTGTTGTTCTTTTGAGCAAGCCAACTAGTCTAGTGTGTTGGTTGGAAAAGGGAGTCAAAGATCTCCGGAGAGATAGCACAGTGGTAAGAACAGCTGTGCTTGCAATCTGAAGGTTGCAAGTTTGATTCCTGAGCTGGCTTGGACACCCAGCTGTGAGCCCTGTCCACTGTTCACCCAGCAGTTCGAAAACAGCCCAGCTGTAAATAGATGAACTGGGAACCTGCCAAAAGCGGGGGAGGATTATTTTCAGTAAGGACTTTACAACACCTGAATAAATAAAGATCGGCTGTCGGAAGATGAAATGTGGAACAGAGGAACAGAGGCGCTGAGGATGAGGATGAAGCAACAGCCCCCTTGTGACATAATGACGCACCCTGTGACACAGCCAGAAGAAGAATTCCTTCAAAAATTGTATGTGTTGTATTGTAACTGTACGTCTTCCGGCAGGGATTGTCTGCCGTATGTGTGATGTAATCCGCTCTGAGTCCCCTTCGGGGTGAGAAGAGCGGAATATAAATAAAGTGTATTATTATTATTGATTAGAAAATTGCATTTTTCATCAACAGCTTCCATGATCCAACAGCTAACATGGTTGGTAAACACACTGACCATGGGATTGTGGACATGGCTTAAAGATGTGGAAAGTATTTCCACCACATATTTGGTCTCCTGGACTATTTTAGTTCCAGGAAAGGCCCCCTTTTTAAAGCAGAACATTAGAAATAAGTGACCGTGTTCACTTTCTGTTGCTAAAAAGGCTTCTCCTGGACCTACAAATGGCCAAGAATGGTTTTACATGAGGGTTGCTCCTGGGAGAAAATGAGGAGGGGGTATTTTTTTTGTAAATAATGCAGTGTTTTCCCAAGGTCTCCTAAGGGAATAATGCATCTCCAATGTCTCCTAGGGGTTTCTGTATCTCCCCCGCCCAAGTTTCCTGTCCTAGTTTTAGACTGAGAAGAAGGGGCGAAACCGCCTGTGGAGAAAAGATAATAGAAAATAATAGAATCCAATTACCTATCTGAGAGGTAGCCAAAGATCACAGACCCAAACATGAGACCAATGAAGAAGAAAGTAGCAGTTGCTTGGTTCAGTCCTCTTTGTTCACAAACCAAGTCCCACTGGAACAAAAGAGTCAAAGCAAAATTCCATAGAATCATAGACTCTTTGACATAGAAAGGACCAGGAGGGCCATCTAATTTAATCCCCTGCTATGAAAAAATACACAATGAAACACCCTGTCATGTCCAACAGTTGATGGTGGTTGGTAGTGGATGGTGGTGGTTAGTTCACATAAGTCTTGGCAGGATCATGACCAACAGGGTGGTGATGCTGCAGAAGGTATGGAAGGGGTTAATCTTCCTCCTTAACAGAGTAATCTGTATGTAATCTGTATGTAAGAACTTACAGGCGGTGATAAGAGCCGAGGCCTGCAGAGACAGGATGAAGCTGTGACCAGCTGCATAAAAAAGAACCTAGCAGAGACTGCTCTTTGGGAGAAAAGTATCTGCTATACTTGACTGTGGATGCTCGTGGTCCGTCCCCCCCCAGGATGTGTGGATTGTGGTATCTTGATCTGTCTCGTGAGCTCTTGAAATCTTGTACCTTGAAGAATCTTGAACCCTGGTGAACATTTCGTTGGTGAACCCTGTGTCTCTTGTATACTGTTGTGAACCTTGATGTACCTTTGAATCCCTAGTCTGACTATGTATTTGAGGTGATAGTATGATAGCTGGGACCCAGTGCCCAGCAATCTAGTACGCAGCTTGCAGAATGCAGGTGTGAGACAATACCACTGAAGTAATTTAACGCAGGGGGAAACAGATAACAGTGAAGGAGCATTTTTAAATGAAAAATAATAGACAAAACTTTGGGCAATGGTTTGGGAAGACCTTAAATGGGATAGAAATCAGCAATCTGACCGAAAATATTATTACACAGTTCACTGTTGTTCCCAGCCCACTGTCCACAAACTAGGGGTATTGGGCACAAATTCAATGTGCTTGCGAAAAACTCGGGGCCAGCTCCGTTGTCTGAAACTGCTCAATAAACTGGATTAGATTCATTTTATACCACTCCTCCTATTTCTTCCCCCTTTCTATCCTTCTAATACAACTACAAACTATCTTCCCGACTTTGTCCCCCCCCCGCATCTCTCAGTCTGTCAGCTCTCACTCTGCCCCCTCTCTCAACCACGTGGTCAGACACATGTTCCCTTCCCTCATTCACAACCACAGTTGCGCTAACAGCGTAACGCTAGTGGCACTGGGTCCCAGTTATCATACTATCACCATATTTGGATCACCCTTGGACTCTGGATTCTCTGCCTTGACCTTTGGAACAACAATTACGCTTTGGTCCCTTGAATCTTGGATGTTAATCACTGAACTCTCGGCATTTGACTCCTGAACTGCAACCTTGATTACAGTGTACTCTTTCTCCTGAACTGGTGTTTGTAGTATGCCTCTGTTTTGTATCTGTAGCTGTGTGCTATCTTTTGAACTTGGACCTTGAAAACAGCCAGATGAGTAAGTGCTGCTTGAAGTAAAATAGTTTTTGAGACAAACTGGGTGTTGTTTTTGGTTCACCTCTGCCCGTAAACTGGCAGAGCACTGGATCCTGACACACCCTTAAAAGATGCCCAGACTGTCCATCAAGAGCCCACCACCCTCCAAAGCAAATCTTTTCCACTATGTTACAATGCTTACAGTTTAGAAGTTCTCCCTAATGTTTAGGGGAAATCTTTTCTTGAAATTTGCATACATTGGTTCAAGTTCTAGTATCTGGAGCAAAACAAAACAAACTGGATCCATCTTCAACATGCATCATCTCTTCAGATATTAAAACATGGTTACCCTGCCATCTCTAAGTCTTCTCTTCTCCAAGATATATATATATATCTATCTCCTTAAGACGTTCCTCATAGAGCTTGGTTTCCAGATCTTTGAGCATCTAGGTCACGCTTCTCTATGTACATTCCAACTCTAGATCCTCCTTGAACTGTGGTTCCCAGAACCAGGGACAATATCTCTGGCTGGGGTCTGCTACAATCAGAATACAGACACTATAGTCCTGCTGAAGGATCCCAGAATTGGATGGATTATTTTGGGTGTTTTATCACATTCTTGATTCATTAAAGATGGACATATTGCTTCTGATGGAGCAAACAGTAACAACAAAACTGTACCCACGAAGGGTTCAATGTAATAAATCACAAAATCAATGGTTCATCAAGTAATATTATATTATATATCATGTAGTATTAAAGTCACATATTATTACATTGAACCCTTCGTGGGTACAGTTTTGTTGTTAGCTTCACAGCCCTCGAGCTCTGTTTAATACTGGAGCAAACAGTAACCCACAAAAGTTTATACTAGCCTTTATATTTTTTCCGATTTACCTCCAAGGTGTCTCTGAATTTCTCTATCTGAGAAGATGGTAGAGAAACTGAGAAATTGTAAAAGCATTTAAAATATTGTATATTTTGTATAAGGGGGATAGCAGAGGATTAAAGTGGGGGATGTCTGCCAAACCAAGACAGTTGGAGCTCATGACGACTTCCCTCTTGTGGTGCAAAATTTCAGGGAAACTTAGGGAAAATTCTCTCACAATAAAACCAGGATTTGAAAATAACCCTCTGAAACATACTTCCATGTTGTGACTATTACATAACCTCTTAGCTTCCCTGCCGTGTTGATCCCAGTTAAAGAGCTCGTGTGTCTTTAGCAATTACATGAGACTAACATTCAAGAGAGTCATTGATTGACTTATCTGTCTAATTTACATAAGGCAATGGTCCTAGTTATATATGAAACACACGTCTGGACATGCCTGGCATTAATTTAGTGTTATGCCACCACGGACCTCAGCCAACTTCTCAGAAGGTTATGGCCCGATTATGGTCCTTGAGTTGTTTGTGTTTGTGTGCAGAGAAAGAGAAGACAGAAAGACTTTGTCAGGCACACAAAACATTGAGGGGTGCACCTACACAGTAAAATTAATGCAGTTTGACACCACTTGAACTACCATGGCTCAATGCTGTGGAATCATGACTGTTGGTTTACAATGTCTTTTTTTCTTCCAAAGCTGCTACCTCACCAGATCAGAACTCCCATAATTCAGCAGCATTGAGACATGGCAATTAAAGTAGTCTCAAATTGCATTCATTCTGTAGCAGGCATGCAGGGGCGGTCTAAGGTAATTTTAAGTGGTAAGCAAACACTATTTTGCCCCCCCAAATATTATCCCCCTCCGCCGGCTCTTTCCACTCAGCTCCCTCGGCAGGCGACGGCGGCTCCCTCTTCTCCGCCGCCCCTCTCGCCTTCCCTGACTTATCGGCCACATCCTTTGGCGGCGGCCATGAGCTAGGCGAAGAACAGCCCTAGCTGGGAGGCCAGGAAGCGGAGCAGCGCAAAGGCGGCGAAGAGCGGGTAGGAGAAGTAGAACCGGCATCGGAGCGCACAAGGCCTTGTGCGCACCGACATAGCTTCTGGGTATGCGCGGAGGTTTTCGCGCATGCGCAGTTGAGCTCCGGAGCCACTGTGCATGCGTGAAAACCTCTGTGCATGCCCAGAAGCTCCTGCAGGCAGCAGCAGGGAGGTTTGCTACGGCGGCGCCCATCCCTGCTGCTGCCTGCAGAAGCTTCTGGGCATGCACAGAGATTTTCGCGCATGCCCAGAAGCTCCTGAGCTGAAGTTCAGGGAGGTTTGCTACGGGGGCGCCCATCCAAGATGGCGCCCCACGTAGCCGCGTAGTTCGCTTACATGGTAAGACCACCCCTGCAGGCATGGGCAAACTTGGGCCCTCCGGGTGTTTTGGGCTCCAACTCCTACAATTCCTAACAGCCTCAGGGCCTTTCCTTCCCCCCCGCAGCCACTTAATTGAACTACATAGGCTTTCAATCTGATCTCAAAGGCAGTCTGTTTACATTCTTAGAATAAAGGTTCCAAGAAGATTCATATACAGAAGATAGATGCAGATGAGCAATAGCACTGAGATGTTTGGCGGGACATCTTGAAGAGAAATTAGAAATCTTCAGTCACACATCACTCTCCTTTCCTGTTATGACGTGGGTCCTCATATCCCACTGTGTTCCATCTTTGTTTTGTCACTCTGTTTCCTTCCAGCCTGACTGACCATCCTGTTTTCAAGCTCTGATCATCTCCACGCCACATCTTTTAGTGAATCATCTTCACTATTATTATTTGCATCTCTGTACAGATACTCCTCAAGCAGAAAGCAATTCCTCATTCTCACCAAGCTTTGTCAAATTCTTGGTCCCAGAGTTATGTGTGTATGTGTTCGCGTAGGTCACCTGTCAGCTACAGCTCCCAGGATATCATAGCATTGAGCCAAGGTAGTTAAAGTGGTGTCAAACTGCATTAGTTCTACAGTGTAGATACACCCATATTCTACCAAGAGGTTTATTTCCATACATTGCCATTTATTTTGTGAGGTATTCGGCTGTTCACAGCTATTTATTTATTTATTTATTTATTTATTTATTTCGACTTATTAGTCGCCACTCCTATCAGGCTCAGGGCGACTTACACATGTTAAAAACACTGTAAAAAAACACAACTAAAACATCAAGATTAACATCCACAATTAAAACTATACAATAGTGCACGCGCACCAGAATTACTCCCAAGGCGTATGGCTACATGTTAGAAGGCCTGGAGTTATTTACTGACCAAATGCCTGTACAAACAGAAAGGTCTTACAAGCCTTCCGGACGGCTAGTAAGTTAGGCAATGCGCGAACTTCGGGAGGAAGAGCGTTCCAAAGTACTGGAGCGATGATTCTAAAGCAGGGATGCTCACACTTTTTCAGCATGTGAGCTACTCTTAAAGCAACCAAGTCCAAAAGATCTACATGACCCCGCCGCCGCGCGCTCTTGCCACCGCACGTGCTCCTGCTGCTGTCTTCCATCTGCACAGCGCTTCTTCCGCCTGCAGGGCATTGCAGGAAGGAGAAAACACGAGGCGGGGCATCCAGAGGGAGCACTCCGCCCTACCTGTCTCGCCGGCAATGGAGGCTGCACAGCTGCTTCTGGACAAGAGAGAGGCAGGGCGCTCCCTCCAGAGGCCCCGCCTCGTGCTTCCTTCTTCCTGCAATGCCAAGCAGGTGAAAAAAGCACCGTGAGAGCGGAAGCCAGCAGCAAGAGTGCGCGTGTGCACATGTGCGCAGGGTGTGCGCGAGCATGGCAGGAGTGCCCCATCCGGCTGGTGAGGCCCGAAGATCACCTGGAAGAGGGCCGAAGATCTACTAGTAGCTCCCGAGCTACCTAATGAGCACCCCTGCTCTAAAGGCTCTCCTCCGCGTTGAGGTCAGGTGAAGGGTTTTACAGCTTGGCACCGCAAGAAGGTTAAGGGACTCTGATCGCAGTGGTCTTGCGGGACAATACAGGGAGAGGCGGTCCCTTAGGTACACTGGCCCCAGACCATTCAAGGCCTTAAAGGTTAAAACCAGCACCTTGAAGGTGATCCGGTGCTCTATTGCAGTGTTTCCCAACCTTTTTTGAGCCGCGGCACACTTTTTACACTTTCAAAATCCTGGGGCACACCACCAACCAAAATGAAACTCTAACACAGTAATACATTTAGTTAATATGTTTTTAAATGTATTTATACACTCAGTGTGAAACCTGGACCTGTTTAGATGAACTCAACATAGATATCCTGGCAGGGATGGCAGAAAGACACAAACTTCCCACACAGAACTCCCATAACCAAGAGAAAATGCTATAAGAGATTGGTGGGCACTGACCTTGAGTTTTGGAGTTGTACTTCACCTATATCCAGAGAGCAAATAATGTTGGATCAGGACCAAACTTGGCATGAATACACAATAAGCCCAAATATGAATGCAGATGGAGTTCAGGGGAAATAGACCTTGACATTTGGGAGTTGTAGTTGCTGGGATTTATAGTTCCCCTACAATCAAAGAGCATTCTGAACCCCACCAGTGATAGAACTGGGCCAAACTTCCCACACAGAACCCCCAGGAGGCAAGAGGAGGTCTCTACTTGGGGAAAGGGAGGCAGGCCTTCCCAATGCATGGAGAGGGAGAGACCAAGTAGACAACGGGTGGGGAGAGGTTTTGTTGTTGTAATTTTGTGCCTTTATCGAGGTAGGTTTCTTAGGGTTTTTATACTTCAACATACTAGACTCCCCCCCCCCCCCTTTCCTGGAGGTTCCATTTTTCCGCAGCATACCTGATGATCGCTCACGGCACACTAGTGTGCCCCGGCACACTGGTTGGGAAACACTGCTCTATTGGAAGCCAGTGCAGTTCACGCAGAACAGGCGTAATGTGGCAGCAAGATGGTAAGCCTGCCAACAGCTGAGCTGCAGCGTTCTGCACCAGCTTAAGCTTCCGGATCACCAACAAAGGAAGGCCAATGTAGAGAGCTACCTAGGACATCATGTATCATCTGACCCATTCAAATCATAGAGTTGGAAGAGACCACAAGGGCTATCCCGTCCAATCTCCTGTCATGCAATAAAACACAATAAAAGCACCACCTATAGATGGCCATCCAACATCTGCTTGAAAACTTCCAACGAATGAGACTCCACCACATTCCAAGGCAGTATATTCTACTGGTGAACAGCTTTTGCCATCAGGATTTTTTTTAACATTCAGGTGGAATACTTTCTATAATTTGAATTCATTGCTCTATGTCCTACTCTCTCTATTTTTGGATTTTTTTAATTAAAAAAAACCATGAGAACCCTAGAAATAAATACCATGCTCCCTTGGAATATCTGCCCCATCTGGAAGGACCAATGGAGAGGTACAAGCATCACAAATGAAAGCAACATGGAACATTACCTGAGTGGCTATAGTAGAAGTGAACTGGGATTGATCATAGATCCAGCCATGTTGGCAGTTCTGTACAGCGGTGATGTTCATTGTGGTGTTAGATGCTTCCTGGGTAGAGTTAACCAGTAAATGAAACTGAGGTTCTGAGAACATCTTGCAGGAGCTGAAGACATCTTCAGCATCTCTGGGGATGCTAATCAGCCATGTTTCTTCCTTGGTGAGGTTGGCCAGCCGGTCCTCATACGTGATGTTACAGTGATGAGGTGGGATGGCCGCCAGGAAGTTGTGCAGTAGGAAATGCATGGGCAATAAGAGCCTTGGATAGCAGAGCAGGAGCAACGTTAGGACCTGGAATTTACCAAAACCACCAACCTCTTGTAGGAGATCTTCAAAGTTCATCTTCGCCAATGTTCTTGGTTGCTCATAGGGCCAGAGAGCTACTGGAGGAGGGAATCTTCCAGACCTTGTGTTACATGAAAGGAGGAGATCTGGCACTTTTAAAAGCTGTTGGGTTCAAGGACTTTGAAATATAGGTTAAACATCTGCCCCTCAGGACCAGTGGGTGCAGAGCCAAAAGATCTTGGATGAAGGACAACGTCAACAAAACCACAGTGACTGAAGTTGGTGAGAAAAGTGTATAGAACTAAAAGTTGTGGGCGCTGTGCTGGGATGGGAGAATGTTTAACATATATGGTCTTACTGGTTGACTAAATGACCTTTGATGCTTTCAGGTACGAAGTTGGAAATGAATATATGTAAGGGGTTTTCCAACTCCTGCCCCCAAAGTTAAACACTAGCCCAAGGAAGATACTAACATTTGGTGCTCTAAACCAGAACTGGAGTAAACAACTGTACCTCTCTTAGTGATAGCTTGTGCAGCTAATGGTAAGAGGTGGAAAGAGCTAAACAGCAAGAAGATCTTCCTGATGGTAAGAGCATTTTGGGAGTAATATTTTGCCTCAGAGTGTGGTAGAGTCTCCTCTGGGGGGTTTTAAGCAGGGGCTGGATTGCCATCTGTCAGGTGTGCTCTGATTGTGTGTTCCTGAATGGCAGAATGAGATTGAACTGGGTGGCCTTTGGAATCCCTTCCAGACTTGGCCATGGTAGTACATGCTCTGGTTACATCCCGAATAGACTACTGCAATGCGCTCTATGTGGAATTGCCTTTGAAGACTGTTCAGAAGCTTCAAGTGGTCCAACCGGTGGCAGCAAGATTGCTCACTGGAACAGGGTACAGGGAGTACACAACCCTCCTGCTACACCAACTCCATTGGTTGCCAGTCTGCTACCAAGCACAATATCGTGAAATAAAATAAATAAATAAATAAATTCAAA
The DNA here is from genome assembly GCA_030556195.1 of Anolis apletophallus. Lineage (NCBI taxonomy): Eukaryota > Metazoa > Chordata > Lepidosauria > Squamata > Anolidae > Anolis > Anolis apletophallus. The sequence goes on along the minus strand of JARBWK010000003.1, from coordinate 36,685,873 downwards.
GTGCTGGCTTTAGCCTATAAAACCCTAAATGGTTCCGGCTCAGCTTACCTGTCTGAATGTATCTCCCTCTATCAGGCATGTAGCCAGGGGGGGGCTAAGGGGGCTTCAGCCCCCCCCCCCCGCAATTCTCAGGATGGTCCGCGAGAAGGCCTTACTGGTACATTATTTAAACTGTTATGTTTATTCATATCATGATCTGATCACCATGCACAATATATCCCACATTAATGGGGTTATTGGGATAACAATACAAAAGGTTTGCTAGGGTAGACCCTCTTCCACCCAGTCTCAGCCCCCCCCCAACCAAACTCAGCCCCCCCCCCCCCGAATCAAAATCCTGGCTACGGCCCTGCCCTCTATGAACCATCTAGGTCTAGGAGGTTAAGATCGTCCAGGGAGACCCTACTCTCAGTCCCACCTTCTTCGCAGACATGACTGGTGGAGACGAGAGACAGGGCCTTCTCAGTGGTGGCCCTTCATCTATGGAACACCCTCCCCAATGAAATCAGATCAGCCTCTTCTCTCCTGACCTTCAAGAAAAAACTTAAGATGTGGCTTTGGGACCAAGCCTTTGACAAGTAATTGGAGCAGTGCAGTAAGTGATCATGAATCAATGTGATTGACAGATGGAATGGCCCTGGATTTTGATTTGGATGGTGTAATTTTAATTGATGTTTAATAATTGATGTTTTAATTATTTGGTTTTAATTGTAATTGTTTATTTTTAATTTATGTGTGCATAGTATCAGATTGCTGCCTGTTGTAAGGCTGCCTTGAGTCCCCTTGACTGGTAAATAAAAATATATAAACTCATTTTATGAGTAATTTCCGATGTTTCAATTTTTGCCACTGAAGGAAAATGGGCACAAGAATTGGATGGGCACAATTCCTTTGGAGGGGCTGCTCTCATTTTGTGCCCTCCAAGTTACACCCTGGTCCTTATTCTAGCACCAAGGGTAGCTGGTCTCTTAAGCCAGGAATATACTTTGACAGTTCCAAAGTAATGACAGTCAAGTTCTATTGTAGCATCATACGAGGTACCAGTGAGCCCTATTTATTTGATTTATTTCCCATCTTTCCTTGTATAGTTCCCAGAATAGCTAACAATTCGCCTAAAACACAGCAGGATACATGAACATCATTAAAATCATAATTCTATGATCACAGATATACAGTATATTAAGCAACAATTAACCGTTACCAAGGGTCAAATGTAGCACTTATTGATTGTATGAATTAATCCGTTTGCAACTGGTTCATAATGGCAAAAATCCTCATCAGAAAGGAGTGGGACAGCCAGGGGGGCATCACCAAGAAGCCATTGTTACATGGGGCTGCCCTATTAAGGGCATTACAAAATGCCACCATTTTTTAAGAAGCGGATTCCCTATTGCACATTAGATCGACATGTTTGCTGCAGCTACCAGAGAGCTGATCTGCCTGACTATAACTTTTCGTCTTTCTTTTATATTTTCCCTCAAGTGTTTTGTGTTAAGATTGTTGTGGGAAGCCAGCTTTGACCAGCGACCAGTTTGACCAGGGACCACTCTCCAACATTAGTACCAAAATGGTTATGAATCAGTTTTTAGTCAACTTTAGACTTGGTTTGGTTATTTGAGGTGCTGATTCAGAAAATTGTATTGGATAGACCACATCGGCTCTAGTTTCTGATATGCAACATATGCCATCCAGTAGTCGTCATCTGCTCGCCCACAGAAAACCATATTTAATAATCTAGAGCTGATGTGGTCTATCCCAGTGTTAACCAACCAGTGTGCCGGGGCACATTAGAACATAAGAACATAAGAACATAAGAACATAAGAAGAGCCATGCTGAATCGGGCCTCAGCCCATCTAGTCCAGCATTCTGTGTCACACAGTGGCCCACTAGTTGTACACAGGGATCTCTAGCAGAAAGGAGGGCAAAACCCTCACCTGCTCCCGACCCCCACAACCAGTACCCGGGAAAATCCTGCCTGCCTCCATCAACACAGAGGTGGCACTTGGATGTCCATTTCAGTAGCTACTGGTTCCCTTGGTATCCATGAATCTGTCTAATCCTGCCTTGAAGCTGTCCAGGCTGACAGCTGTCACAACCTCCTCTGGAAGTGAGTTCCATAACCCAATGACCCTCTGGGTGAAGAAATATTTCCCTTTATTAGTCCTAACTTTCCTACCTTGGAGCTTTAGGGAGTGCCCCTAGTCCTAGTATTGTGTGACAGAGAAAATAATTTTTCTTTATTCACCTTTTCTATCCCATGCATGATTTTATACACTTCGATCAAGTCACCTCTTAAACGCCGTCTTTCAAGGCTGAAAAGACCAAGGCGTTGCAACCTGGTTTCATAAGGGAGCTGCTCCATCCCTTGGATCATATTTGTTGCCCTTTTTTCTGTACCTTTTCCAGTTCCGTTATATCCTTCTTGAGGTGCGGTGACCAGAATTGTACACAGTACTCAGATGTGGCCTCACCATAGATTTGTAGAGGCAATACAACATTTGCCGACCTATTTTTCGATTCCCTTCCTGATCATGCCAAGCATAGAATTTGCTTTTTCACTGCTGCAGCGCACTGGGTTGACACCTTCATTGAGCTGTCCACCAAAACCCCAAGATCCCTTTCCTGGTTTGTCTCAGAAAGCTTTGATCCCATCAGTTGATAAGTGTATTTGGGGTTCTTTCCCCGATGTGCATGACTTTACACTTGTTTAGGTTAAAATGCATTTGCCACTTTGTTGCCCATTCACTCAATTTCGAGAGATCTTTCTGGAGCTCTTTACAGTCAGTTTCATTTTTAACTACCTGAACAGTTTAGTGTCATCTGCAAACTTTGCTACCTCACAATTTACATCTACATCCAGATCGTTTATGAATAAATTAAAAAGTAACGGTCCTAAAACTGAACCTTGGGTACGCCACTTCTCACCTCTTTCCACCCAGAGAAGTGTCCATTTATTACCACCCTTTGTTTCCTACAGTTTAGCCAGGTTCCAATCCAGGACAAGACCTGTCCCCTGATTCCATGGCTGAAGAGCTTATTTAGGAGCCTTTGGTGAGGGACTTTGTCAAAAGCCTTTTGAAAGTCAAGGTAAACAATATCGACTGGGTCCCCTTTATCTATGTGTTTATTTACACCCTCAAAGAATTCTATCAAGTTAGTAAGACATGATTTGCCTTTGCAGAAACCATGTTGATTTTCCTTCAGCAATGCCTGTTCTTCTATGTGCTTAGTAATTTTTTCTTTAATAATGGTTTCCATCACTTTGCCTGGAACTGAGGTTAGACTAACTGGCCTATAATTTCCTGGATCACCCCTGGATCCTTTCTTGAAGATCGGAGTTACATTTGCCTCCTTCCAGTCCTCGGGTACAGTGCCTGATCTTAGAGAAAGGTTATATATTTTGGCTAGAATTTCAGCAATTTCACACTTGAGTTCCTTAAGAACTCTGGGGTGGATGCCATCTGGCCCTGGTGATTTGTTGACATTTAGTTTAGTAAGGCATGTGAGAACATCTTCCTTGTTTATCTCTATCTGGTTTAATTCATTTAATTCCCTCCCTGAAAAAAACTGACTCAGCTGCAGGCATATGTTGTCTGTCCTCCTGTGTGAAAACGGAGGCAAAGAAGTCGTTTAGCCGCTCAGCAATCTCCTTGTCTTCACTTATCGTCCCTTTGTTACCATTTTCGTCAAGTGGCCCAACTGCTTTTCTAGTTGGGTTCCTGCTTCTGATGTACTTAAAGAAGTTTTTGCTATTTTTTTAATGTTCTTAGCTATATGTGCCTCAAAATCTCTCTTGGCTTTCCTGACGGTTGCTTTGCATTTAGTTTGCCAGAGCTTGTGTTCCTTTCTGTTCTCCTCAGTAGGAAGAGCCTTCCATTTCTTAAATGAGTTTTTCTTCTTTCCAATCACATCTTTTACTTCATTTGTAAGCCATACTGATGTCCTCTTGGACTTTCCCGGCCTCTTTCTTATTTTAGGAATGCATTTTAGTTCGGCTTGTTTTATAGTATTTTTAAACAGTTTCCAAGCATTTTGGAGGGATTTGATTTTTTTTACTGTTCCTTTTAGTTTGTTCTTTACTATTTTTCTCATTTTGGTGAAATTAGTGTGCCGTGAGCAATCATCAGGTGTGCCGTGGGAAGTTGGAACCACCAGGAAGGGGGGGGGGGAGTCTAGTTTGTTGAATTATAAAAACCCTAAGACACCTACCTCGATAAAGGCACAAAATTACAAACACCCCCCCCCCCCCTCCCCACCCATTGTCTACTTGGTCTCTCCCTCTCCATGCATTGGGAAGGCCCACCTCCCTTTCCCCAAGTAGAGACCTCATCTTGCCTCCTGGGGGTTCTGTGTGGGAAGTTTGGCCCAGTTCTATCATTGGTGGGGTTCAGAATGCTCTTTGATGGTATGTGAACTATAAATCCCAGCAACTACAACTCCCAAATGTCAAGGTCTATTTCCCCTGAACTCCATCTGCGTTCATATTTGGGCATATTGAGTATTCATGTCAAGTTTGGTCCTGATCCAACACTGTTTCAGTCCACAGTGCTCTCTGGATATAGGTGAACTACAACTCCAAAACTCAAGGTCAATGCCCACCAAACTCTTCTAGCATTTTCTCTTGGTTATGGGAGTTCTGTGTGGGAAGTTTGTGTCTTTCTGTCATTCCTGCCCAGGATATCTATGTTGTGTTCATCGAAACAGGCCCAGGTTTCACACTGAGTGTATAAATACATTTGAAAACATATTAACTATATGTATTACTGTGTTAGAGTGTCATTTTGTGCCACTTTGGTTGGTGGTGTGCCCCAGGATTTTGTAAATGTAAAAAATGTGCCGCGGCTCAAAAAAGGTTGGGAAATACTGGTCTATTCAATGCAATTTTCTGAATCAGCACCTCAAATAACCCCAACATCAGTCCTAAAAACAAAAACACCAAGGTGCCCCAGCTTCCAGGCGCCACATGGAACCGCTCCACTCAGGAAGCGGAAGGAGGAGAAGCAGCAGCAGTCAGGAGGCTTGTTGTCACACTTTTTCTGGGTAGGCAGCCTCTTCCCTCCTGACATCCCCGTTGCCTCGGCACTATAAGGGGGTTTCACGAGACCTGTCACTCTTGTAGTAATGGTGAGACCCATGCCCGGATTACCCATAAGGCCAACAAGGCCATGGCCTAGGGGCGCAAGCCGGGGGGGGGGGGCAGATCACAGACCAAAAAAAACTGGTCCGCGCCCCTCTTTTCCCCTTTCTCGTGCCCCTCCTCGCTCCTTCTCCCAGCAAAGTCTCTCGCTCTCTGGGCTGCCCGTGGGTCTCTTTTGGCTCCCGGGGAAGCCGTCTCCATGGCGACTCGCCGGGCTCCCCCGGCGGCAGACTGTAGATTCCTGCAGCCAGAGCCGAGCGGGAGAGTCTGGGAGAGGGTGGTGGGAGGGAGGGGAGAAGGAGGCAACTAGGAGGAAAGAAAGTAAAGAAGGAAGAGAGGGAGGGAGAGGGGAGAGAAAGGGTTTTGCTTGGGTGGACCTCTCCCAGGTCCCCAGCACGAGACCACACCAACCCAGGCTCGCTCCTGCGCTCTCGGACCAAACCGGGGTGGCCTACTTGGCCAAAGGGAGCCGCGGGAGGGAGGGAAGGATCAAGGTGAGGGTCTGGCTCTCCTGCCTTCGGGAGCAGTCGAACCAAAGCCGCACAAACCCCAACCTGAATCCTCCCTCGCTCTGCAGGAGCGCACGCCATGCGGACATCTCTCTCTCACTCTCTCGCGTGCTCTCTCTCGCACGTGCTCTCTCTCGCACGCGCTTTCTCTGTCTTTGTCTCACACGCTCTCTCATGCACTCTCTCCCTCTGTCTCTCGCGCTCTCTCTCTATCTCTCTCTCTCTCTCTCATGCGTGCCTTTGGAGCGAGTTTGCACCCGCTGTGCTCTCCCCAAGCCTCCCGACTCCCGAGGAGACCTTCAGAGCACAGCAGAGCTTTCCAGGCGGTGGGAATGGGGACCTGGGAGGTGGTGGGATGGTCTGAGTGGTGTCTGTGGGGGGGGGGGGGCATAATTCCAAAGTGTGGCCTAGGGCGTAAAAAAAGTGTTAATCCGGGCCTGGTGAGACCGTGGACCATATTTTAGTTCTTGAGGACCACTGGTGGTCCATAGACCACAAGATGGGAATCACTGCTGTAGTTAGAAAAAGCAAAACAAGGCTCTGATGGGCAAGTATTATGTATACAAGCATGCCAGAAGTAGTGTTGCACCACACTGCAGACCAAAAGCAAAGAAAAGAACAGAAGAAGCTGTGCTAAACAAAGTGTTGGGGAGGGGAGGATTTGGAAGACGCCTCTGAGAATCTCCAAGTGGCATGGCTAGTGGTTTCAGAGAGATATCTATTATATAAATGGGTTCACGTCATGTGATGTATACCTCAAACAAAGAAACCTTACAACGCAGAAAAACAATACTTGCCAACAGAAATAGGCCTCAAGCAAGGTACGTTTGTAGCAAAGAAACTTTCCCCCCCAAAACCTAAAAGGCCCCCAAAACAACGAGTAAAAATAAAACTACATTTACCAGCATCCTCCGAGGCAGCCAACGACTCACCCAGCCTCTACATTCTGAACAACATGATTGGCTGCCTATAAGGGCGGATTTGCATAACTGCTGCACTGGCCAGCCAACATGAAAATTCCGAACCATAAAAAACTGCCAAAACAGAATAAGGAAAAGGCCTGAGCCAATCCCCAACACAAACACCCAAATCACTTCCAACTGAAAATTTTTTAAAAATCACAGACCACGCCCAAAATTGACAGTAAGGCTTCATTAACTTGATTTCCCTAACTAGCCCTCACTTACTGGGAAGCTGTTTACGCTCTGAATTGACAGTAAGGCTTCATTAACTTGATTCTCCCGACTAGGCCTCAGCTCATTGGACATTGTGTATGGCCTGAATTGACAGTAAGGCTTCATTAACTTGCTGTTCCTAACTAGGCCTCAGCTCATGGGACATTGTGTATGGCCTGAATTTACAGTAACCTACCTTGGCACACAGAGCCCCGACCATGCATGATGGGACTTGAAGTACCACCATGGAAAATGGGATTTGTAGTACTTCAAAACCCATCATTCCCCACAGACCACTGTGGCCCAGAACCAAAACCAATAAAGACCCAACTTGGCACACCATGCCCCCCATTACCCACACTCCATCCAACTGCAGTTTAGAGGAGGGCACACCGTGGATGATTGGACTTTCTCGCATCTCCTAAAAAGGGCACAGCAACGTGTGCCGGGTACAGCTAGTAGCCTATATAGCAGGCATGGGCTAACTTCGGCCCTCTGGGTGACCTAAGCAGCTGAGGGGGGGGAGGAAAGGGCCCGAGGCTGCTAGGAATTGTGGAAATTGAAGTCCAAAACACCTGGAGGACCAAAGTTTGCTCAGGCCTGCTATATACCCATGTTTAAATCTAGAAATTTTAGTCAAAAAATCAACACAACAAAACCTGAGTCAACTTATCCAGGAGTCAATACGACCACTTTACCTTAACTCTTATCAAAGCAGGAACCATCCTCTTCTTTAAGTAGAGTAGTGAAAGAGCAAAGCTTAGTCCATCCCAAGAGAACTTAAAAGAAGGACCAATCACCTCCTCTCTCTCCATTGTAAAGCATCTGGCGTCAGTGCTTCCCCTTTTCTGTGGCATGACCCTCAACATATCCATGGGTTATATCAAAATTCATATTTTTGGTTCCCAAAATGAAGCAGGAGGAAGAGGTACATATATTTATTTATTATTTTTGGATGTGTGCCCCACCTTTTCACCCAAATGGTGTTCAGATAACTAATGCTTGTCCATGTGTGTGGGGAGAGAAAAAGCATATGTAGTACATATGAGGTGTGTGTGTTCATGTAAAAGAAAGGGAGTTGTACATGTAAGTAGTGAGTGTATGAAAAGGAGTACATATGGAAAGTGTGTGTGTGTAGAAAGTAAGGAATGTATAGTGCAAATGAATGGAATATATGTGTATGAGAGAGAGAGGGTGCATCTATACTTCAGAATTAATACAGTTTGACATCACTTTAAGTATCATAGCTCAATGTTGTGGAATTCTGGAATTTGTAGTTGGTGAGGCACCAACACTCTGGTTGACAAGGCTACAGACATCGTAAAACTACAACTTTTGTGATTCCATAGCATTGAGTCATGTTCGTTCAAGTGGTGTCAAACTGCATTCATTCTACAGTGGGGATCATTAGTTCCTAACCTGTGGTTCATGGATCACCAGTGGTCCGTAAGGACTAAAATATGGTCAGCGGCCTCACCATTACTACACCTTTGCAATGAGAACGACTGGTCTCACAAAAACTTCTTATAGTGCTGAGGTTTATTAAATATGGTTTTCTGTGAGTTAGCAGATGGCAGCTACATGCTGGTATATGTCAGGGCTGTCCAACAGGTGGCCCGGGGGCTGTACACGGCCCCGAGCCCTTTCCTACGGCCCCCTAACCCCCCTGCAAGACATCAGTTCTTATTTTTAAAGAAAAAATTGGGGGAAAAATTAGCTCCCTCTTACCTTCCTTGGCGCGAGTGAGGAGGCGGAGGGAAGCCACGTCAGATGCCCTAGGGCGGACTTCCCCCGCCTGTTCCCCGCTCGCCCGCCTCCCGCCCGCCAGGGAAGGGATCGGCGCACCCTGCCCGTGTCCCTAGCTCTTCTCACCACTCCGCCCCTTCCTTCGCGCCTGACGATCTCCCGGCTCCCCGCCCTGGCGCGGCCGGCATCTTGCGCAGGATGCTGGGCCAAAGGGGCGGGCCGCGCAGGATGCTGGGCATGCGCCCAGGCGGGAGCGCCCCACCCCCGTGAGCGGCCCTGCCCCCACTGCGGCCACGCCCCGCAAGTGGCCACGCCCTCCACTCCACCCCCCAAGGTGTTCAGTCAGCTGAATTCCGGCCCTTGGGCCCGAAGAAGTTGGACAGCCCTGGTATATGTATACCAGAAACTAGAGCTGCTGTGGTCTATCCAATGCAATTTTCTGAATCAGCCCCCCCAAATAACCAAATTGAATCTAAAGTTGACCAAAAACTGATTCATAACCCTTTTGGTATTAATGTTGGAGAGTGATCCCTGGTCAAAAAAAAAAAAGGTTGGGAACCACTGGTGTAGATGCACCCTGAGAGAAAGTCTAGTACATATAAATTGGGTGTGTAGGTATGCATGAGAGAGAAACTACAAATGTTAATAAGCAGAGAGAATAAGAACAACAGAAAGGCAAGTATAGCAGGTACGAACTATAGGATGGGAGGCAGAGGCAACATTGTGAATTGGGTTTGTCTGGATCTCCCCGCATCTGCTAATGGCGATAACCGGGGTCCAGAATCCGCAGCTCTTTTCATCTTTGAAGCCCTTGCTGTCCAGGACTGGCTGCCAGACGTGACATCATGCAAGTGTTTTATTCCATGTCATACGCCAGACAATAAGGTCAGTATTGGCAATTTCCCTTACTCTAACAACCAGAAATAAATTAAATGTCACGCAGTGGCATTTAATTTCAATTGAACATCATCCTGTTATTGCATGTCATCTTCAATTAGTTTCATTTTACCAGGCTTCTAATTTTTTGCTTTTTTATTTTTGTGACTAACATCTAGAAGTGTCAGTTCCTCTGGGTAACAATGTGCTACGAAGATGTTGCTTCCTTGTCACAGTCCTTGTTGGCTTCCTGTGGTTCGGGGAGAAGAGCATCCACGTTCATTTGGCTCAGCAGCTCCAAAGCAATGCCTCCGCTGTCCGCTACAATGCTTTGCTCATGCGCTTGGTCTCCCAAAAGAGTCTTGTTTCTGGAAAAGGAGGAAAAGGAAGGAATGGAAAATCCCAGTCTGGTCAGCTGGCAGACCTCAAGCAGTACAAGTACATCTGCCAGAGTTGTCTCTTCCAGTTTCTAAGGCTGCATCTACACTTAATACAGCTTGACACCACTTTAAGTGCCATAGCTTAATGCTATGGACACCAAGGCGGATGCAGGCCCGGACTAAGGTAATTCAAAATGGTAAGTTAGTTCGGTGCATGCGCACCCTCTACGAGGCCAGAAACTGAGGAGGGTTTGGCGGCCGGGGGGCAGAGGTTCCCCCTCCGTCTGCCAAACCCTCCTCCTCAGCCTGTGCATGCGCCATTGGGGTGGCCACAACTCCAGCTGAACGGAAAAGAGAATCGCGCCCTACATAAGGCCGAAAAGGAGGACACTTTTACAGCCAGAGGCGGGAGGCTCCGCCCCGGCTGCTAAAGGTTCCTCCTTTTCGGCTTTGTGTAAGGCGCAATACTTGTCTCCGGCCAGCTGGAGTCGCACAGCAGCAAAGGCGCATGCGCAGAACCTGGCGGCCAGATGCGCCCCTGACCATGTGGTGCCACTTACTTGGCTTACCATTAAATCCGCCCCTGGGCAGATGCATTCCCAGCTGGATTTTGGTTCCCTGAAACAGTGGTTATGACCAAACACCATGCAACTCTGTGGTTTCAGCATACCACAAAGTTGCACTGAAGGACCTAGAGTTCCTCCAGGTCCTCCAGTGCAATTCTATAGTAACTTCTGGGAGAAGCTTATCATGGAATCATCTGGTGAATGTAGCAAATTCTTAAAGATACTATTTTCTCCCCAGCGCATTTATAAGTGAGACCATAGATGTTGGTTCCACAGTTATAAAGACCTTAACTGTAGTTCCTGCCTTGTTTAGGTTAGATCAGGGCTGCCCAGGAAGTTGATCGTGATCGACCAGTCGGTCCCAGCCAGATGGGGCGCTTCTCAGAGGGGGGCGAAGCCAGGCCGTGCCAAGCCCCGCCCCCGCCCCGGCTTCGGCACTCCCAGCAGCTTCTCCAGGCTTGAGTATGGCAATGCCAACCCAGTGGTGGCATAGCTAGCACAAGGCTGGCTTAGCATTGCGATCCTCAAGCCTGGAGAAACTGCTGGGAGTGCCAAAGCCAGAGGGGAGGGGGCGGGGCTTGCCATGGCCAAGCCCCGCCTCCTCCCCTGGCTTTGGCACTCCCAGCAGCTTCTCCAGGCTTAAGTATGGCAATGCCAACCCAGTGGTGGCATAGCTAGCACAAGTGGTGGCATAGCTAGCACAATCTAGCTAGCAGCAAGATTGTTAATAGCTAAAAAATGGAAAGAAGGAGGGGAATGTCAACTAGAAGAGTGGTATCAGGAGATCTGGGACATTGCAATAAATGATAAACTGACAGGAAACATAAAGGTTAAAAGAGGATTATTTTAAAAAGATGATTTTGGGAAGATTTGGGGGAAATTGATAGAATCTGTATATATAGAAGGTAAAGGGACCAAACCTGTAATAGTAACAACTGATTTTTGGAAATAAGTATTATAATTGGCTGGTCTGGGGTGAAGGGTCAGTACTGGATGATTGGACAATATGCAATGAAGCCGAAGGATGAAATACTATAGGCATTAAGACATACATGTTCTGCAAAATTTTGTTAAGGGGAAGTGTTAAGTATAACAACGTTTAAATACTGAATATGTTAAAACTACAATAAAATAAAAGCTTCAGATCGGGGATTTTCCCTTTCTGACCATAAGAGCTGTTCAACAGTGGAACTCCCTGCCTCGGGAGTCTGGTGGAAGCTCCTTCATTGGAGGCTTTTAAAAAATCTTGTTCCGAGAGTGGTCGGGCGAAGGTGGCGGCAGGACGGGCACTCTAGGGCTCCCTGGAGTGTCACCTGCTTTCCTGGCTGGAGGGCGATTTGCGCCCCCTACTCGCGGACAGAAGTGTCCGAAGAGAGCACGAAGCCGGCGGACGGGGTCTGGCGGCCCCAAGGATCTCCCCCTCCTCAAGAGGGAGAGGTCGAGCGGGCCCGGACCGCCGCCATTGCGGCGAGCGAGCCGGGAAGCGGGAAGCGGGTGGCGACCCGCACTTACTGCCAGCCCAGCCCGGCCTCCCCTCCCCCCCACCTTAAGCAGAGGGCAGGAGGTGAAGAAGAGACGAAACAGAAGGAGGCCGTGAGTACGGGGAACAGCAGCCCGTGCGGCATCGGGGAGGCGCCATTGGAGACAGAGGGGAGGAGCGCGGACGAGCAGCGAGGATCCCAACAGCCCCACGGAAGCCCCCACTCAGGGATCGAGCCCCAACAAAAGAGACACAAAGGCCCAACAAGCAGGCCGCACAGAGGGGGAGCCAACCATCCCTGGCAAAGGCAGAGGGAACGGGAGGAAAAGAGCTAAAGGGCGCCAAAATGGCGGATGAGCTCTCACAGTCCTAGGAGCAGGGAAGAAGAGGAGCTTTTTGGCGGGAGCGCCATCTTGGGAGAGGGAAAAGGACATTTTTCCAATAGTAAAACAGGGAATAGCACAACTGACAATAGAACTATGTCGGCACTGCATGAACGGACCTCAAGAGCAAAAGAGCGGAGGATAATGCAAGAAGAGGGACCAGAGGAGGAAGGAATAACTTTGAGGGACATCCTTGCAGAACTACGAAAAATAGGGGAAGCTCAAGACGGATACCTACGGAAGATGGATGCCATAATGTCTCGGCAAGAAAAGCAAATGGGAACGATCCGGGAGCACTCCCAACGTGCAAAAACAGAACCAACCGAAGAGGCGTTCCCCACAATGCAAGAGCTGCTGACCCTCTATGATGATGGAAAAGACGCACCCCAGGTCAAGGGGGAAAACGCAACAATACATGAAGGCAGAGATAAGAGAGGGAAGGAGAATACAAAACCGCAAGAAATACCAGAAGAAAGAGGACCTCACTTCAAAAATAGTGAGGAAGTTTCACTGGAAGTTTCAAGAACGGCTTCGAAGGGGCCGCTGCAACACCCAAAAGCCCCATCCCGGATACAGATAAGAACGAAAACAAAAGATTGGGACGCAGCCCAATAGGAAGAGAAGCTGGAGGAGAACAACCCAGCAAGGAAGAAAGAAAAACCTGAAGAAAAATTGCCCCGACTCTCTAGAGGCGTATTTTAGGCCTCCGAGATGTGGCATCCTGGGGATGGACATAAAAGGCCTCGAATCTCCTAAAGAGAATGGTTAGAAAGGAAGCCGAGGAAAACGAAAAGGTACAGATCCAGCTACACTAAAAGACAAGGAACGGACAATGGACACCAAACACTGGAAAGATTTTGTAGGCTAAGGGAAAAGAGTTTTTTTTTTAAAGGACAAAAACTAAAAACAACAGATTGCTTTTATACCAAGAGGGTTATGAAGACCCGTCTCTGGAAAAAGAAGGAAAAAGAGCCTAAAAAGAAGACTTGTAAAAAAGAAATGTCCAGCTTAACAAGGAGAGAGACTGTACGAGAAAAACAAGAAGCATCCATGAACAAGGAACTTAGAAGAAAACAAGTTACCCCTATCTTTTCTCATCATCCTTACCCATTACTATCCTTCCCAGATCCCGGACCAAACAACCTCCTTCACCGCCCCTAACCCTTACCCCTTTCTACCCCCCATCCCCTGTTACCACCCCCCACACACACACCCTTCCCACCCCCGACGCCCCCCTCTACCCCCCTCCCCCATCACCACTCTCAGCCTCTCCTTTCTCTATCTTTCCTACTGTCCTTTACCTGAAATTGTTCCCCCACTTTTACTGTTTATGGAAAAACCCTAATAAATATATTTCCAAAAAAAAAAGCTTCAGATCGGGGGGGGAAAAGAGCAGTTTAAAAAAACTGAATCCCACCCGTGGGAGAAAACTGGGATAAAAACAAACAAACATAAATAAATGAATGAATGAATAATAAAAATCTGAAATCGTGGTCTCTGAAATTCAGATCTTCCTTCCTTTCCTCATTCTCCAAAGAACTCCACTCCAGGTTTTGTAAATTACCTTGCCTCAGAAAAAAGGAGGGAAGAGAGAAGAGTGGAGCTTCAGAGACCTCCGTTTTATAGTTTTTGAACTGCTTTGCTTTTCAAGAAAGGAAGGAAGCAAAATTCAGCCAAAATTGGTGATGTGACTATTATGCAAGAAAAACAAAAATAACATTGTTGACACCCAAAAAAAATGAGGGCGCGACGATTATGTGGTGACAACAACTATGTGATAAAATACGGGAAACGTTCGCTCAAATACATTAAAATGCTCCATAGAAATAACTATTAAATGAACTACTATACCAAAAAAGGGGGAGAATGCAGTCAGTTTAAGTGGTCAATGTCGACTCTCTCTGAGATACTCACCAGGTATCTCTGTAAGTTTAGGTCACTCACCTGTCACCTTCCACGTCTTGAATTGTCTCTGGCAACTGAATGTTGGTGGTCTCTGTCAGTAAAAATGCCACAGATCCAGCCAGCCCAGCCACCACACTAAATATCAGGGGTGGAAGGTATTTCCATGTGTCATCCAGTAACATGACCAGAGGAGCTATGGAGCTGGCGAGCCGTGCCACAAACGAGCAACAGCCAACACCACTTTGCCTGAAAAGGTAACAAGAAGCAGCTTTACGGCATTGGCAAGCCTCCTCTCTTGAAGAAACTGTAATCTGATTTTTCGAGGGTGCTCCTTCTCTACTTGTGGGGTATGTGTTTTGATGGGATATGCCCATTCTTGGTGGTATTGTGCATTCTGTCATCTTAGAGAGGCTTTTCCTTAGCTCATTCAACCAGGTGCATAGATCTACCCTCAGATTTATTTCATTCAGATTTTGGTTTTTTTCATATCAAGAGCAACTTGGGAAACTGCAAGTCGCTTTTGGTGTGAGACAACTGGCCGTTTGCAAGAATATTGCCCAGGGATGCTTGGATGTTTTGATGTTTTACCATCCTTGTGGAAGGCTTCTTTTGTATCTCCGCATGGGAAGCTGGAGCTGACAGAAGAAGCTCATCTGCACTCTCCCTGGATTCACACCGACAACCTTCAGGTCAGCAACCCAACCTTCAGGTCAGCAGTCCTGCCAGCTCAAGGGTTTAACCCATTGTGCCACCAAGGGCTCCTTCACATTGTCGATCATTAAGCCTAATAATTTATTTATTTATTCTTTCGATTTGTATACCATCCTTGCAGATTGGCTCAGGACGGTTTACAGCATATCGAACTACAACAGCAACACAATAAAACAATGAAGTATAAAACAGTTAAGACAATGTTAATCTATAACCGGACGGTTAATGGCTAAAAGCCTGTCGGAAAAGCGCAGTTTTGCAAGCTTTCCAAAAAGCCAACAGCCCACTAATTTCTCGAACCTCCGGTGGTAACGCATTCCATAGGATGGTGCTACAGCAGAGAAAGCCCTCTGTCTGGTTGACGACAGGTGAATGGTTCATAGGGAAGGAATCTGCAAGTGGTTTTGATCCTCAGATCGAAGGGATCTTTGGGGAACATATGGGAATAGGCGGTCCCTCAAGTACACCGGCCCCAGACCATGTAAGGCCTTAAAGGTCAAAACCAACGCTTTGAAGATGATCCGGTGCTCAATTGGCAACCAGTGCAGTCGCTGCAGAGTTGGAGTAATATGAGCCCTGGCTGGCACTTCAGCCCGGAGTCTCACTGCTGCGTTCTGCACCAGTTTAAGCTTCCAGATGACCAACAAAGGAAGGCCAATGTAAAGGGTGCTACAGTAGTCTAGCCTCGATATGACCGTCACGTGGAACACTGTGGCCAGGTCATTTCCGGAGAGATAGGGCACCAGCCGTCTAGCCTGTCGCAGGTGGAGAAAAGTGGATCTGCTGACAGCTGAGACCTGAGCCTCCATTGTCAGCAGCGAGTCCAACTGGACCCCCAGACTCTTTACTAAGGACGACGGGCGTAGTGCCTCACCAGTAGGCAGCCGGAGCCCACATCCCCCTGGGTGCCCCAGCCAAAGGATCTCCGTCTTCAATAGTAGTTACTGAAAAGGACATTCAAGTGCCACCTCGAGTTGGTTGAGGTAGGCAGGATTTCCCTGGGTACTGGTTGTGGGGGTCGGGAGCAGGTCAGGGTTTTGCCCTCCCTTCTGCTCGAGATCCCCGTGTACAACTGGTGGGCCACTGTGTGATACAGAATGCTGGACTAGATGGGCTGAGGCCCGATTCAGCATGGCTCTTCTTATGTTCTTATGTTCTTAATGGATTCACTCTCAACTGGCTGGCTCGTAGCCAACCAGTCACGGCTTCAAGGCATAGTTGGAAACAATCACGTACAGTGTCCGGACGCCGTCCAGCCGCAGCACCAGCTGGGTGTCATCAGCATACTGGTGACACTCCAGACCAAAGCTCCGCACCAATTTGGCAAGTGGCCGCATGTAGATGTTAAATAATAAAGGGGAGAGAATGGCTCCCTGAGGGACCCCACAACTTAGGGAAAGCCTCTCAGAAACCATACCTCCCCTATCCACTCGCTGTCCCCGATCTAGGAAGAATGAGGACACCCATTTGAGGACACCACCGGGAATGAGGCGCAGCTGGCTAAGTGTCAGCTGCATAAGATCTCTCTGACCAATAGGTCATGACTTCGAGGTCTGCCCGGGTTGAGGTGGGTGCTCGACCTTTAAGTGTAGTCTGCTGTCGACCTTTGCAGCCCGAAAGACAGTTGCATCTGTCAAGTAGGTGATAAAGGTACCACATTAAGTCAGGAGACAAATTTTGACTGAATTATGAGGCCATTAAAGAACTCCAGGAACGCTGAGGAATGCGGAAGGAACAACAAGGGACGCTGGAACGCTGAGAGATGAGGAGTGTGTCAGCTCCCCCGGTGGCCAGAGTTTGCCTCTGTTCGTCTATATGTTCTGTATGTGGAAACGGCAGGGATTGTCTGCTAAGTATGTGTACCTGTAATCCGCTCTGAGTCCCCTTCGGGGTGAGAAGAGTGGAATATAAATAAAGTGTATTATTATTATTATTATTAAGAGCGCCCATATAATGCATCTCATATGCACGTGGGTTTTACATTTCTTTACAGCAGTAATTTCCAACTTGTGGGTCCCCAGATGTTTTGGCCTTCAACTCCCAGAAATCCCAGCCAGTTTATCAGCTGTTAGGATTTCTGGTTGTTGAAGGCCAAAACATCTGGGGAGAACCACTGCTTTACAGAATACCCTTTAAGAAGCATCAAGAGAAGAGGCTCCTTTAAATGGAAGGAGGACCTTTGCGTCTTCAGGTGTTTTGGACTTCCCCTCCCCAAAGCTCCACCAAGCATGGCCAATGGGAATGAATCATGGGGATTGGAGCCCAGGTCAATTACGGGAATTGAAGTCCAAAGGTTCCCTTGTTATTTGGATTTCAATTTCCATAATTCAAAGGTTCTTACCCCTGTACTTAGGATGTTGCCCAATGAAGAAGGTGAGCTTGGCTTCCTTCCACCTACAGTTCTGAAGCTAAGTCCCTTACCTGAGTACAGTCGGGTAAAGCTCAGCAGTATATAGGAAGACAGTAGTGAAGGCGGCTTCTGAGAAACCTTTCCCCAAGACGGCCACAGCTGATCTGACATGTCCATGTTCTGATAAAGAAGCAGCAGGAAATGGGATTCACTCAAGGTCATTGTGCCGGTCATGTGAAGCATTAGGAAAAATAGAAAACCCAGGAAATGCTCCCCTCTTCTATATCTCATTGTCATCTATAGATGTTGTGAGACCATTTTTGGTCTTGGCCCCAACCATCTGTAGTCACGGCCCCAATTTGACTCTTTCCGCATTAGGAAGATAGACTGGACTTGAGTAACTGCTCTAGTAGCTTGTTTTTGACCTTGTTCCCCAGCAGCAAGTCACACTTTAGGATTTGCAAATGAAAAATGACCAAAGAATTCATCCCAGAAATAGCTAGAAGTCTATTTCTAGTGTTTAAATATAGATGTTTTGGCTGCTTTTTAGCAGAAAATCAGGATATTGTTTTGGGGAATCAAGAAGCATTTGGGATGAAAGCAGGCCTGGATTAACACCTTTTGGCATCCTAGGCCACTTTGGAAGCCCCGCCCCCGGGGCGCTGCTGGGCATGCGGAGGTGGTCGCGGGAGGGGAGGAAGGGCATGCGCGGGCAGCGGCCCTGGGCGGGCTTCCTCCGCCTCTTCCTCGCCGCCTCGTCGAGGGCGGGCTTCCCCTCCACCTCTTCCTCGCCGCGATCGCCTTCTTTCAGTCGAGGAAGGTGGTCGCGGGGAGGGGGAGGAAGGGCATGCGCGGCAGCGGCCCCGGGGCGGGGCTTCCCTCCGCCTCTTCCTCCTCGCCCCACCCTCCTTCCTTGGGCGCGAGGAGGATGAGGCGGAGGGAAGCCCCGCCCCCAAGGCCGCTGGCGGGCATGCGCACACAGCAGGAGGGCGCCTCTGCCTCCTCTGCCATGTTCCTGGGTGCCGCGGGGCGATGGCGAGGGGGCCATTCCCTCCTCCCCGCCCCCTTGCAGCGCCCTCCCTGAGAGAGAGAGTCATTATGCCGCATGTTGCGGTTTTGTTTGAACTTTTTTTTTGGTCCTTGATCTGGCGCCCCCCTAGGCCTGCGCAGTGTGGCCTTATGGGTAATCCGGGCCTGGATGAAAGCAGTAGTATTTGGGGTATCATAGCTCAGCAAAAATTAGGTGTTTGGGAATTATTTTGTGGGTTTAGGAAACACCTGAAGGGCAAAAAAAAAGGGCTTGCTACCTGTAGACCACACTTTTATCACGCTTAGTGTGAATTTATAAAGATTCGGGGGAAATAATAATATGGCTACAGAATCAGGAAGAGGAATTTCTCACCTGCAGGGATGATTGTATTTAGTGCAATCAGGGATCCTGTTACAATGAGAGACCATCCCTGGCAATGTCGGCGGCCAATGTGATCCAGGACAAAATACACGCCCAGTTTGGCAGGAATCTCAATGGCCCCAAACATTAACTGTGTCAGATATGGATCCAAGCTGAAACCCCCAATGTTTAAACTGATGCCATAATAGGTGAAGGAGACGCCGAACCTGCAAGGCAAACAAGAGACCTGTAGTATTTAGTAGGCATGAGAAAAAAGTTATGAAAATGATTCGTTTCGTAAGAAATTTGTAAGAAATGCTACTTTCGAGTATTTCAGCACCTGGAACGCCAACCAGGAAGTGGACTTTCTTTTTGGAACTTCGGGGGCCATGATTTTCTTAAGTGTCGTTATTAGGTCGTAAGGGGGCACCCTCCTTCTCTCTCCTCACCACCCTTCCGCCTCCCTTGCCAATAAGTATTATGGCAAGGCAAGCCCTAAACTCGCTCCTTCTTTTGGCTGGAAGCCTGGAAAAAAGGTAAACCGCGAGGATGACTCAGAAGTAAATCTGCAAAGGAGGGCACTTTGGATGAAGTGCCCTCCTTTGCAGATTTACTTCTGAGTAATCCTCTCTGTTTACATTTTTTCCAGGCTTCCCTGCCTCTCCTGCCTGCCAGGATCTAAAGCATCAAAGAGTATTGGGGTGAGAAACCAACCTAATGTATAATAGAATGAATGCTACTGTAAGTGCCTAATATTATAAGTAATCCAACTGGTCATACCTACATTCCATGCACATGCAATAATACAGCAGTAATAACAATAACAAGAGGTAAAATTCAAACCGAAGTATTCTGACTGGTCTCTCCTCATGCGGTGCAAACGGGCTCTTCTCTTATTAGCCCGGAAATTAGCCCGGAAAAGCCAGCGTTTACTGTTGGGAGCACACACATACATATTCTTGGGGGGGATTTGCTGCAGAATCCAGGGCTCATAGAGAAGATTCTGCAGCAAATCCCCCAAAGAATATGTATGTGTGTGCACCCAAGTAATTAAGTAATGTAATTAAATTACATTTTAGAAATTTTGGAAATTTTTTGTAAGTCTTTCTTTTACTAATAAAAGAAAATCCCCCATTTGAGTTTAGAATCGCCATTTTTGGGTTCGAAACCATGCCTAGTATTTAGGATGGAACAACTTATATGCTATGACTGGAATGTCATTATACTAAATCATAAGGCCAGCCTGTGATCTCATATCTATTGAACAAATTGTTAGTATAACTCATTTTGGATGGCATTTTCTGTTCCTGACTAAATGGGTTCTTGTCCACAAAAACTTATGTGATAATAAATTGGTTTATCTTTAGGGAGCAAGAAAACTCTTTAGAATTGCATGTCATTTCAAATGTGCTTAAAGAACATGAGTAAAATGAGAACAATGAGCTGTATCAGGAGACTGTAGTGCAGCTTTTCCCAACCTGGGAGTCGGGACACCTGGGAGGTGGGGACGTGAGGGGATGTCAGAGAGGTTGCCAAAGACCATCAGAAGCACAGTATTGTCTGTTAGTCATGGGGGTTCTGTGTGGGAAGTTTGGCACAATTCTATCGGTGGGGTTCAGAATGCTCTTTGATTGTAGGTGAGCTATAAATCCCAGCAACTACAACTCCCAAATGTTAAGATCTATTTTCCCCAAATTCCACCAGTGTTCACACTTGGGCATATTGAGAATTCACACCAAGTTTGGTCAAGATCCATCATAATTTGAGTCCACAGTGCTCTCCGGATGTAGGTGAACTACAACTCCAAAACTCAAAGTCAATGCCCACCAAACCTTCCCAGGATTTTCTGTTGGTCAAGGGAGTTCTGTGTGCCAAATTTGATTCAATTCCATCATTGGTGGAATTCAGAATGCTTTTTGATTGTAGGTTAACTACAAATCCCAGCAACTACAACTCCCAAATGACAAAGCACTCCACTCCTCCGGGTTGGATTCTGAGCTGGCAGGGGCGAAGTGAAGCGATGCCACCCTTCCCCTCTGCCAGCCCAGTAACCAACCCGGGTTAAAGGGAAGGCGGATTGGATTCTGAGCTGGCAGGGGCGAAGGGAGGCGCCTCCCTTCCCCTCTGCCAGCCCAGTAACCAACCCGTGTTCCCTTCAACCCGCATGTCAGATGGCAACAGGAGGGTGGAGGGGGCAGCCTGGCACCCTTCTCTCGCCAGTCAAGACCCAAACGGGGGTTATTTTTAACCCGTGTTTGAGTGTCATCTGGCGAGAGGAGATGCTGCCTTCCACTCCCCTCTCGCCAGCTGACAACCAAAGGCAGCTTAAAGATAAGAAAGGGCAGAAACGACCTAATAACGTGCCCTTTATGTAAATGGCTGACCCGGTTTTGATTTAGAAAGGTCACTTCCGGGTTGGACGACAAGGGTCAATATAGGGTCAAAATAATTTCAAATACGAAATATTAACGGGTTTCAAAGTATTTAAATTGGAGATATCCACCCCTAATAGCTCTTCCTATTCATGAGGATGCTTGTGATATGTTTCCCAATTTAGGATATCAGCTTATAGAAAGTAACAATAATAGACTACTTTTTCAAAGAAAATTCTTGAGCAACAGTCAACCATCAATAGCTTTAGGGGCATGTCCATACCATACAATGGCGGAAAATATGGTGATCCTCCTCAGCTTGGGAGTCTTAACCAAGTGCCAGTAGAAATAGGTCCTTGATTCTTCAATGGTCACAGACTTTCTCAAGATCTACATCCAACAAATAAAATACACATTAAGTCTTGTGGTCTGCTCTGCACCTGATGGATTCTGTTGTGGAATTTAACACACTACATCTCAGATATGGCGGGAGGGGAAAATCTCAGATCTTGGGTTGCTTCTCACCTGGCTCTGGAATTGGAAGATTATACCCATCTTGAAAACACCCATGACTCCAAATATGTGTGGTCCCAAACCATACCCTCAGAGAAGACAATAGGAATGTGATATATTATTTCATCCCCCAGGGCCTGTTTTGAGGTCTTTAAAAGCCTTTAACAAGGAAATAGAGTGTTTGTTGTGTTGTCAAAGGATTTCATGGCCGGAATTCTGGGTTGCTGTGAGTTTTCCGTGCTGTGTGGCCATGCTCCAGAAGCATTCTCTCCTGACATTTCGCCCACATCTATGGCAGGCATCTTCAGAGGTTGTGAGGTCTGTTGAAAACTAGGCAAGTGAGGTTTATATATCTGTGGAATGTCCAGGGTGGGAGGAAGAAGTCTGGTCTGCCTGAGCGAAGTGTGAATGTTGCAGCTGGCCACCTTGATTAAATTGAATGGCCTTGCAGCTTCAAAGCCATTGAAATCCACAAACATGTGGACAATTTCAACAGAAGGGAAGAAACCATGAAAATGAACAAAATCTGGCTACCAGTACTAAAAAAAAATCTAAAACCAGAACAGTAAATAAAGAGGAACAGGCAAAAAATATGAGAATCCCTGACAGGAAACAATCAGGGCAGCTACTATCTCCCAAGAAAGGATTCCTTCAGGCAGGAAGCAGCCAGGATTTGAAGCTGCAAGGCCATTAAATGCTAATCAAGGTGGCCAATTTCAATATTCACTTTTGCCTCAAGCAGACAAGAGTTCTTTCTCCCACCCTGGACATTCCACAGATATATAAACCTCACTTGTCTAGTTTCCAACAGACTCCACAACCTCTGAGGATGCCTGCCATAGTTGTGGGCAAAATGTCAGGAGAGAATGCTTCTGGAGCATGGCCACACAGCATGGAAAACTCACAGCAACCCAGAGTATTAGCTTTTAATCATTTCTAAAGAAGGCCTTTTTAAGAACCCAAAGTAGTCTGGTAGAAGGCAGAATTGTGTTTACTGGGAAATAGCACAACCCAGAGTTTCTAGGTAGTGGCCTATTATTTGAGAGTACAAAGTTTTGGAAGTGCAGAGTTGAACTAGGTGTGTCCTGGTGTGTGGCTTGATGGAACTCACAGTACTCACTTCTGGCGTTATTTTGGAGGGGAAATCTTCTTTGCCGTTGACTTTGGCACATTTGGAAAGATAACCATGGGCAGTCTCTACTTCTTTCTTAGCCAGAAGCCACCGGGCAGATTCTGGAAGCCACCTGGAAAGAGATAGACAAGACATTCTGCAAAGCAAAAGGGGACAATTGCCAGCTGGGAGTGATGCAGATGGGTGGGTGGGTGTGTGGTTTGAGATTCATGCAGGTCCAAAGAAATTTGGAAAGGAATTAGCCATTTCCCTTGGAGCTCTTCCCAACAGAGAAGTGTTTCAATGTAGGCATCACTTGGAAGGGCTAGCAAAAGACAAATAGATACTCTTGTACATTAGTCATTGGGAGGAAATACTTATTAAAACAAGAAAATGGGAGAGATAGGTACATGATGAAATAGATTGAAGTAGGCAACTGTTGTGAATTGAGGGCTGTGCTGTTTACTCAAGGGCCTTGGGAAGCTACACCCTCCTGAATTCCCAAGCTCTTGGATAGTGGCAGGCCCGGATTAACCCCTTTTGGCGCCCTAGGCCACACTTTGGAATTACGCCCCCAAAACAAACTCTATCACACCGCACCCCCACACACACACACACACATTCCTTCTTTCCGCCTGCCTCTCCTCTCTCATCGATGTGCTGCATGCGGAGGGGCAGCAAGGCCTCGCCCAGGCCCGGCTCAGCGCCCTTGTGCAGCTGGGCCAGGCAGGAGCCCAGGGAGCCGCTCCCAGGCTCCCGAGGAGGAGGAGGAAAGAAGGGAAGCCCCTGGGGCCGCTGCCAGCCATGCATGGCACCCAGGAACATGGCAGAGGAGGCAGAGGCGCCCTCCTGCCGCACGCGCATGCTCACCAGCGGCCCCGGGGGCAGGGCTTCCCTCCGCCGCCTCCTCCTTGCGCCCTCCTTCCTTGATAAGGGGGCGGGGGCAATGGCGAGGGGGGGTGCCATTCCCTCCTCCCCCGCCCCTCGCAGTGCTCTCCCCCTGCCCTCCCCTGAGAGAGAGAGAGAGTCATCATGCCGCACGTTGCGGTTTTGTTTGAACTTTTTTTTTTGGTCCTTGATCTGGCACCCCCCTAGGCCTGCGCCCATAGGCCATGGCCTAGTGTGGCCTTATGGGTAATCCGGGCCTGGCTACTGGTAGAACTAATAAGCTGTTTTGGAAAATGGTAATCTCCAGAACCCTTTGGTATGATCTCTGGAAAGGGATGAACTTGTTAGAAGTCTCAACCTTTTGAAAAATGGTACCAAAATGTATTGGAAAAACATGGTCTATTAGCGTCATAACTTTTTTGTGAACAATGGCATTCAGCAGCATTCATGCAAGGCAACTAGGTTTCTCAGCTGTTTTACATAGGGATGTCTTTGAACGGTTAGGGACAAAGATATGCCATTGCACAAAACACACAAATATTCAGCAAAGTTTCAGACGTGTTCTTTTTAGTTGCCCCAAAACATCTACTCTCACTTAAAATATATTTGCCTTTAAATTATGCTCTCGAGAGACAAAAATAAGCAGAATTTTTTTTTTAAAAAAAGTAACATAGTTTGTTTACTCACAACTTCATGAACTCGTATTCAGGATACAGGTACTTTGCTTATCAATCCAGTTACAAATAGTTTTGAAGTCGTTTCTCAGTGTAGGTAACACAGGGCATCTTTCTTAGAATCAGCAGTCCAAAGTCCAATGCATCTCTCTGTTCTGAGAGTCTAATAAAGCAGTGTTTCCCAACCACTATGACGCAACACACTAGTGTGCCGTGATGGACCTTCTGCTGTGTTGCGAGAAAAGCTCTCTGCCCCCCTTCCTTCCCCCCTTCTCTTGCCACACTCCTGCTGCTTGTAGGGAGGAGAAAAAGAATGGGCCGGGGCGCCACCTCCTTCAGCCATTTCCCCAGCCAGCCTCCAATCCACCATGACTCCCACCATGACTCTCGCCCCTCGCTCACTGAGGCCGCGCCGAGAAGGAGCCCTGCCCACTGAAGCCCGTCCACCGTTCATGCTCCTCCTCTGTAGGAGAGCTGAAGCTGGGGGAAGGAGGCGGGGCATGGTGCGGCCTGGCTCCACCCCTCCCCCAGCTTCGGCACTTCCAGCAGCTGCTCCAGCCTTGAGGGGGCAGTGCCAAGCCAGCATTGTGCTAGCTCTGCCACCGCTGGCTTGGCACTGCCCCCTCAAGGTTGGAGCAGCTGCTGAGAGAGCTGAAGCCGGGGGAGGGGCATGGCGCGACCTGGCTCTGCCCCTTCCCCCCGGCTTTGGCACTCCCAGCAGTTGCTCCCAGCAGGCCACCATCCCCCAGGCGTTCTTTACTGTGTTACCGTGTCATTTTGTGTCATTTTGGTTGGTGGTGTGCCCCCGGATTTTTTTTAATGTTAAAAGTGTGCCATGACTCAAAAAAGGTTGGGAAACACTGTAATAGAGTCTCTGTGTGATGGCGCAGTGAGTGCCACCTGCATGTAGGGTTTTGAGTTTGCAAATGTTTGCTTTGTTTAAAATGTGTTTTTGCAACCTGTACAATTTGTTAGAGGTTTGGTTGCATTGATTGGTCTTTGGTTTCTGTCTATCATCATTAGCAGAGTCCAGTTGAGTTTGTTCCACCCCTTTCCCCAGGGATCTGGAAGAAGCTACTTTCACATTCAGTTTACCACCAGGACTCATCCTGAGAGGACGTGGTAGAAGGTTTGCCAGACTAGGCCTTGGTCAGGCCATCTTCTAAAATCAGACTGATATCCTTGGGACTCATACAGCATACGCAGCATATCGGAAGGTTGAGTGAAGCTGAGGAGTCCCAAGCGCCTTCAACCAGTCATTTTGGCATCCAGAGGAAGAATCCGTGCCTTCAGTATAGGCCATTTTGACTGAGGTATGGCTTTGAGTCCATACCTCAAGGCCATTGAGGAAGAAAAGACTTGGAGAGCCATCCGGCTAAAGCTTCCTGGACTAAAACTGCATAGTGACTGCACAGTAAGATCTTTCCTATGTTATTTTGGGGAATTAAACAAAGAATCTGTGTGAGTTAACTTATGTTATGGACAATAAAGCCTTTTGAGTTAACTAGAGCAGTGTTTCCCAACCTTTTTTGAGCCGCGACACACTTTTTACATTTGCAAAATCCTGGGGCACACCACCAACCAAAATGACACAAAATGACACTCTAACACAGTAATATATATAGTTAATACGTTTTTAAATGTATTTATACACTCACTTAGTGTGAAACCTGGGCCTGTTTTGATGAACACAACATATGTATGACTATCTCTCACATATTTATACATGGCTATCATATCTTCTCTCAGCCTTCTCTTCTTCAGGCTAAACATGCCTAGCTCTTCAAGCCGCTCCTCATAGAGCTTGTTCACCAGACCTTTGAGAAATTTCACCCTGAGTGAAACTTGCTTCCAGTTAACTATGGATGTCATGAAGCTGTTATAAACAGTTCCTTGGGGGGGGGGGGGCTCTTGAAAAATCCAGTAAAATAGTAAAAAAAAAAACATTTCCAAGTGGAGAGGCTCAATTTGTTTCTTGGAAACCTGTGAGGGGGGCTGCTAGGAGGGGTGCCAATTTCCCACGGCACACCTGATGATCACTCAAGGCACATTAGTGTGCCACAGCACACTGGTTGAGAAACACTGTTCTAGACTATGAAGATAAAACAGCAAATAGGGATGTCATTGTTTCAGTCCTCACATTGCACAGTGAAGGGATAGAGGAGCAGAAAGAAAGAATAGAAGAATGGGAACACTGGGGAAGGCTTGGAAAAGGAATAACCAGCAACATGTGACACGGATGGGAAACGTTTTGAAACCTCTATATTAGGGCTTAGAGGAGCTCCAAAGTCACTCACCACCAAACGGCAATGCTGAGGAGGCAGGGAGATGTGACTGCAAGTACGAGCCATTGCCAAGACCGAATCAGATAAGCAATCAATGCCAAGAGCATGTACCCCAAAGACCAGGACATCCCACTAATGGTGCCACAGAAGGTGCGATGCTTTATATCAGTCCATTCCACAGCTAGAGATAAAATACAGAAATAGTTTCTCCATTTTATTCTTTGCATGACAGAACTCTTCGGCAGAGAGTTCTGTCTTCGGCTAAAGACCTTGCAAAACTAGTATTAAGTCATGGTATTGAGTCATGGCAGTTGAAATGTGTCAACATACATTAATTTGATAGTGTAGAGTAGGCATGGTCAGACCTGGGCCCTCCAGGTGTTTTGGACTTCAACTCCCACCATTGCTAACAGCCTCAGGTCCCTTCCTTTTCCCCCTCAGCCGCTGGAGGGCCCAAGTGTGACTATGCCTGGTGTAGACGCATTACAGATGAAAACCAGGACAAGCAACATCAGACTGATCAAGATGGACTGTTTATAGCCCAGCTTTAATTCTAATTAGCCCTATATCTCTAAAGAGTGGTCCAGTGAGAGCACACGGTACAAGGGCCAGATGACAGGAGTAGGGGATTTCAACAGTTCTATGGAAGTCATCTCCATAACTAGGAGCCCCCGGTGGTGCAATGGGCTAAACCCTTGTGCCAACTGGACTGCTGACTGAAAAGTCAGTTGTTCAAATCCAGCGAACAGGGTGAGCTCCCGTCTATCAGCTCCAGCTTCTCAAGCGGGGGCATGAGAGAAGCCTTCCATAAGATGGTAAAACATTTGGGCATCCTTGCAGGTGACCAATTCTTGCACTAGAAGCAACTTCCAGTTTTTCAAGTCACTCCTAACATGAAAAAAAAATCTCCATATCTCTGCTATAGAGTCAAGCAAAGAAGGTGGGGAAATGGACAGGTGAAGAGGAATAGTTCCAATTAGGAATGCTGATATTGAGTGGGTTCGAAAGATAAGTTGAGCATCCCTTACCCAGGATTCCAAAATCCAGAGTACAGTGTTCCCTCGCTACTTTGCGGTTCACTTATTGTGGATTCGCTGTTTTGCGGATTTCCAAAAATCTTAATTTTAAATATATATCAGTGCTGTCCAACTTCTTCCGGCCCAAGGGCCGGAAGAAGTGTCACTGATCACCTGGGGGGCCGCAGGTGATCAGTGAGCAGGGGCGGGGCCGATAGCGGGGCGGGGCGGGCGGGGCCAGCTGACTTCCTCCTCCTTCGCCCCTCCTCCTCCCCGCGGACGCGCCGCGTGCGGGAAGGAGGAGGGGCGAAGGAGGAGGAGCCAGCTGTCTTCCTCCTGCCTGGATCGCCCCCCTCCGTCCTCTCTCGCGCCGCCGTTGCGAGGCAGTTTACAGCGGCGGTGCCGAGAAAGGAAAAAGGGGCGATCCAGGCAGGGAGGAGGACCAGCTGTCTTCCTTCTGCCTGGATCGCCCCCCGTCCCTCTCTCGGCGCCGCCGCTGCAAACTGCCTCGCAACGGGGGCACCGAGAGAGGGGAGAAGGGGCGATCCAGGCAGGGAGGAGGAGCCAGCTGCCTTCCTTCTGCCTGGATCGCCTCCTCCGTCCCCCTCTCTCGGCGCCGCCGCTGCAAACTGCCTCGCATCGGGCGGCGCCGAGAGAGGGAGAAGAGGCGATCCAGGCAGGAGGAAGACAGCTGGCTCCTCCTCCCTGCCTGGATCGCTTCTCCGTCCTTCTCTCGGTGCCGAAAAGGGCAGAAGGCGGCGCCAGCGGCAGCGCGTCACAGGCCTGGCGTGACGTGCTGCCCCTTGGCACGCTTTCTCCTCCCGGCACCCCCTTCCTAGGCCGGGGAGCCGCCGAAAAGGAGGAGTAGGCGGTGCCAAGAGCAGCGCGTCACGCCAGGCCTGTGACGCGCTGCTCTTGGCGCCGCCTTCTGCCCTTTTTTCGGCGGCTCCCCCGCCCTAGGTAGGGAGGGGGGCGCCGAAAAGGAGGAGCTAGCTCTCTTCCTCCTCCCTGCCCCGCTTCCCCCTCCCCCCCGGCCGCCAATTTTTTTAAAAAAAATCGATTTTTAAAAAAAATTTAAAAATGGCAGCTGAGGGCATAGGTGGGGCCGTGTCCAACAGGCTACGGGGCCGGATCCGGCCCCGGGGCCGCCAGTTGGACAGCCCTGATATATATCATGGTATTTTCGCTGTGTTGTTGGGTTTTGCCACCGCCCTCCTCAATCCTGCTTCTCTCCCTCCCTCCCGCCTTGAAGGGCCTTTCCTTTCTTTCCTTCACTTTAAGTTTATAAAGACTTAAAATAGTGTATAACTACTAAAATAATGTATAAATATTAAAATAAATAGAGTATCCCTACATTGCGGTTTTTCACTTATTGCAGGAGGTCCTGGAACCTAACCCCAGCAATAAGTGAGGGAACACTGTACTCCAAAATAGTCCAGATGGGCAGATAAGATAATGATATCCTCACCTAGAATCAAAGAGATGATGGACATGCCTGTGAGCCCCACCCCAGAGATGGTCCTCAAGGTGACAAACATCCAGTAGGACACTGAAAAGGCACTCATGCCCCCAAAAAACACTGTGATGAAGGAGGAGACCAGAAGCATCGTCCGCCGGCCAAACCTGGACAGGGATTAAAAAAGATCGTGTGAGCAATTTTTTTCAGGGGAAATGGGAAAAAGAACGCAAAAACTGTTTCATAGTACATTTGTTTAAGCTTGAGAAGTGAAAGAGACACAACAAAAGATCCAACATACTCTCAATGGATGGCAGGCCCAGATTACCCATGGCCTAGGGCAGCACCTTTGGGGGGGCAGCAGATCCAGACCCCCCAAAAAAGTTTTTCTAAAATTCAAAAAAAAAAATTTAATTCAAAAAAAAGGGCGCATGCATGCGGCGGCGTAAACACCATCCACACACCCCTTGCTCTGCTCCCCTCGGTTCTGTCCCCGCCCTCAGCTCCGCCCCACCCCCAGCTCCGCCCCTGCCTCCTCGCCGGCGCGAGGAGGAAGGAAAGCCCCACCTCCGGAGCAGATGCGGGGCCTCCCCACGGCTCCTCCCTCCCTCCTAAAGCCGTCATGACTCATGCCAGCCTGAAAAGGGCGATTTCGGCCGCTTCTCAGGCCAGCATGGTGGCTTTAGGAGGGAGGGAGGGAGGAGCCGTGGGGAGGCCTCGCATTGGGGTGGGGCTTTCCTTCCTCTTCCTCCTCCTCGCGCAGGCGAGGAGGCGGGGGCAGGGGCGGGCGGAGAGGGGCAGAGCCGGGGGCGGGGAGAGGAGGGGCCGGGGTGGGGAGGAGCCGGGGGCACGGCGGAGCCTTTGGCCTAGGGCATCAAAAGGGCCTGATCCGGGCCTGATGAATGGGTTGCCAAATTATGATTTTGGAGAAGACAGCACTGTGCTGTGGGTGCACATGAGGCATTGCATGAACAATGCACAGTTGTGCAGCTACATGGATTCACATCCCAACTGGCACATTTATTTGTTTACAATATTTATACCCTGCCCTTCTCATCCCGAAGAGGACTTAGAGCAGCCTACAGAACACACACATATGGCAAATATTCAATGCCAATTATATAATTAACAAGGACAGACAAACACAAACAGAGGTAAAGGCCGTTTTTCCATCTTATTTCCGGCATCTTGGAGGCTATGCTTGACTCCAGCCACAGGGGGGAGCTGTCACTCCATCTTCCATGTTGAGGAGCTTTCCTATTTTATCTATTCACATTTCTTCTTTCGACCTGCTAGGTGGACAGGTGAGCTGGGGCTAACGGCCGGTGCTCACCCACCTGGACTCAAACTGCTGACCTTCCAATTGGCCAGATTTTTCTGCAGCACAGCGGTTTAGCCTGCTATGCTAAACCCAGCTGAATGTTTGGTGCCTTGGTCCAGTTCTTTGTATACAGAGATTTATATTACAAAGCTCCAATGTAAGTTACCTTTTTTGGTCTACAAACTTATTCTGACTACCAACTACAGTGGACCATGCTTGCTGGAATATTATTCAACGTATAATTCAAAAGACTGGATTTTAAAATTTCTTTCACATTCTGACTCAAATGGCAGGCACATTACAATTACCAGTACTCTGTCATATTTACATCAATGTGGGAAAGAGTTATACCTTCCAAGCAGTAATATATTATATTCTGGGGATCAGGAAGTGGGCAGCGCTTGTAATAGAGACACATCATTGCAAGAAGCTATTTGGATCCTGGGCAATCAGGCCCGGATTAGGCTCTTTGGCCGCCCGAGGCCAAGACGCCCTGCGCCGCCCCCCCAGGGTGCAGAAAGCCATGCCCCCAAGGCGCGGAAAGCCACACCCCAGGGCGCAGAAAGCCACGCCCCCAGGGCGTGGAAAGCCACGCCCCCAGGGGGCTGCTGCGCATGTGTGACAGCAACCCCGGCTGTGCGGCTTCCATCGCCGCCTCCTCCCGTAACCGGAAGGAGGTCCGGGGAGGTGGACAGAAGCTGCGCGGCACCGGCCCACAGCTTCCGTCCACCTCGCGCCTTCCTTTCGGTCGCGGGAGGAGGTGGACGGAAGCTGCGTGACACTGCTCATGGGGCTTCCGTCCGCCGCCTCCTCCACCTCCCGTGACCAAAAGGAGGGCGCGAGGAGGAGGGCGGGACTTCCCTTCCTCCTCCTCGCGCCTTCCTTTCGGTCGCGGGAGGAGGAGAGACGGTGGACGGAAGCCGCACGAGCAGTGCCGCGTGACTTCCGTCCACCTCCTCCTCATCCCGCGACCGAAAGGAAGGCGTGAAGAGGAGGAAGGGAAATCCTGCCCTCCTCCTTGCCACCTGGGCCGCCCCCCTTGCAAAGGAAGGAGGCGGCCAGGAGGAGGAGGAGGAAGGGAAGCCCGCTGGCGGGCATGCGTGCGCATGCATGCATGCCCGCCGGCAGGGCGGAGCTTCCCTTCCTCCTCCTCGCCGCCTCCTTCCTTTGCAAGGGGGCGGCCCAGGTGGCAAGGAGGAGGGCAGGATTTCCCTCCTCCCTGCCCCCTCACAGCGCTCTCCCCCCCCCCTCTCCCGAGGTATGATGACTCTCTCGGGAGAGGGCGGGGGGAAAGCGCTGCGAGGGGGTGGTTTTAAAATATATATATGTTTTCGGGGGGCCGAATCCGCTGCCCCCCAAAACCTGCCGCCCAAGGCCATGGCCTAGTCCGGCCTTATGGGTAATCCAGGGCTGTGGGCAATTGTGGTCTTTTGGGTGTTTTCAGGTTGCAGTTCCCCTAATCCCTTATTAGAGATTCTAACTGTGGATGATTTGACTTGCAGTCCAGAAATATATGCAGTCACAGTTGCCCATTTCTGTCCTAAAGGTATAATCTACTGGACAGTGAACACATAAACAGAGGGAGAAAGGATGCATTTCCTAGTTGGATTAGAGCTTTAATAGGTTATGTGCTTTATCTGTATCAAGACGAGCCAACAGTGACTTCTGGTGGATAAATGAACTCATCACAAGTCAACTGAAACTGCATTTTCTATCAGGCTGGATCTGCACTGCCTTATATCCCAGGATCTGATCCCAAACTATCTGGTTTGAACTGGATTATATGAGTCCACACTAACAGATAATCTAGGACAGTGTTTCCCAACCACTGTGCCGTGGCACACTAGTTTGCCGTGAGCGATCATCAGGTGTGCCGTGGGAAATTGGAACCTCCAATACCCTTTCTTCCCCCTCCTGCCAAACACCTTTTCTTCTCCACTCGGGCTCCCTTCTTCCTAGCCTCGCTCTGCTCGCTTTGCCTTGCTTTGCTCTGGGGCGAGTCTGCGCAGTAGCACCCGCATGGGTCACGTCTTCCTCCCTCCCCCCCCCCCCTCCTGAACACGCTCACGCTGCCCCCTCGGATCAAAATGGTGGCAGAAGCGGTAGTGTAGAAGAAAAAGTAAGTGATCGGCAGGAGGGGGAAGAAAGGCCGCGAAGGGGAAGGGGGAGGAAGAGGTCTCTGTCGAAACCTGGCATGGGCAAACTTGGACCTTCCAGGTGTTTTGGACTCCAACTCCCACCAATTCTAGCCGCCTCAGGCCCTTTTCCTTTTTTCCCCTCAGCCACTTAAGCAGGAAAGGGCCTCAGGCTGTTAGAATGGTGGGAGTTGAAGTCCAAAGCACCCAGAGGGCCGGTTTTCCTATGCCTGTTTTAGGGACCTTAAAGTGGTGAGCCTCCTTCCAACATTGTGATTCTGGATAGAAAACAAACAACAACATAACATAACATTGTTTGAGTCCACAGTGCTCTCTGGG
Source organism: Anolis apletophallus (assembly GCA_030556195.1). Classification (NCBI taxonomy): domain Eukaryota; kingdom Metazoa; phylum Chordata; class Lepidosauria; order Squamata; family Anolidae; genus Anolis; species Anolis apletophallus. The sequence continues at coordinate 36,653,154 of JARBWK010000003.1, read as the reverse complement.
TGTAGGTGAACTACAACTTCCAAACTCAAGGTCAATTCCCAAGCAAACCCTTTCAGTACTTTCTGTTGGTAATGAAACTTCAATATGCCAAGTTTGGTTCAATTCCATTGTTGCAAGAGTTCAAGATGCTCTTTGATTGTGTGTTAACTATAAATCCCAGAAACTGTAACTCCCAAATGTCAAGGTCTATCTAGGATAAACAGAGACAATGTTGCCTGTGATCTGTATAGATTTTATGCATCCCTTTGTTGCCTCTGGATAAACAGGTTTTGAGGATTTGGAAGCAGTTCAAAACCTTGTGAAATGTATGCACAAAAATGACAGTGAGAGGAAAAAGCTATTTTGGGTGCCCAACTCCTCTGTCACACCACCTTCAGCTCTTTGGAGACAAGGAGATCTGTCTTATATTTCAGCTCTTTATTAAGAATGAGGTAGGCTGCACACTGAACCACAGTAAAAAAAAATCAATGCACATTGATTTCTGCCCACATGCCCCTCTCCAAGGAGGTTGGGATGACTTAATCAGGAGGTGCCACAGCTCTGAATGGCATTGATACTGATGTACCAGTGAGGTCCTTCTGCTCATGATACCAAGGCACCACATTATCCTTTATGGAGAAAGGGTAGAGGCCACAACAGTCCGGGTCACAAACAATGATGGGACTTTGTTGGAACTTCTCAATGTCATTTTAATGGATTTAAAATTGTATGGCCACTCATTCTGGAAGAAGGGTGACAGTTATAGATATACAATTAAGACAGTTATAGATATACTTGTAGAACTCTGTTGAGTCTGCTCTCCATATTTGCAGATTGGACTTTTGACCATTCACAGATGTAATTAAAATGTTATTTCTAGGAACCACTCCAACTTGATGGTCAACTTCTGCCTGAACACTTTCATAGGGATCTCTGGTTCTGTAGTGCAGGCATGGGCAAACTTCAGCCCTCTGGGTGTTTTGGACTTCAACTCCCTCAATTCCTAACAGCCTCAGGCCCTTTCCTTTTCCCCCCCCCCCCCCCCATGCCACCGGTGGCTGAGGGGGAAAAGGAAAGGTCCCGAGGCTGTTAGGAATTGCGGGAGTTGAAGTCCAAAACACCCAGAGGGCCGAAGTTTACCCATGCCTGCTCTTGTGCAACTCTGTGGTCACTATCTACCAGAACATTTATCCAGAAATCTAGGTCCTTGTTGTAGCTCAATGGTCAGCTTCTGCCAGAACAATTTTCTAGGAAACATTAGATCCTCCAGTGGGATTCTATGACTCCGGCAGGATGAACATCAAGGAACTGTGTGAGTTGACATCCAACAACATGTGGAAGGCAGCATGATTTATACCCTCAATTCAGGCATGTAGCCGGGGGAGCTAAGGGGCTTCAGCCCCGAAAATTCTCAGGGTGGTCCGCGAAAAGGCCTTACTGGTACATTATTTAAACTGTTATGTGTATTCATATCATGATCTGATCACCATGCTCATTATATCCCACATTAATGGGGTTATTGGGATAACAATACAAAAGATTTGCTAGGGTAGACCCTCTCCCACCCAGTCTCGGCCCCCCCCGAATCAAAATCCTGGCTACGGCCCTGCCTCAATTCATTTTCATTTTTTTTATTACTCAAAGCCTGTGTGTGTGGGTGTGTGTACACATATACATACATACATACTGTACATACATACATACATACATACATACATACATACGGTAGAGCAGGGGTGCCCACACTTTTTCAGCATGCGAGCTACTTATATTAAAACCAAGTCAGAAAGATCTACCTACCTCCTCAAGGCTGGAGAGGGGAGGGGGCGGGGCTTGGCCAGAGGGGGGCAGAGCCAGGCCGTGCCAAGCCCCGCCCCCTCCCTCTGGCTTTGGAGGTCCCAGCAGCTTCTCCAGGCTTGAGGATGGCAATGCCAAGCCAGTGGTGACATAGCTAGCACAATGCTGGCTTGGCACTGCCATCCTCAAGCCTGGAGAAGCTGCTGGTAGAGCAGAAGTCACAGGGGCGGAGCCAGGCTGTACCAAGCCCCGCCCTCCTTCCTTTGGAGCTCCCAGCAGCTTCTCCAGGCTTGAGGATGGCAATGCCAAGCCAGTGGAGGCATAGCTAGCACAAGGCTGGCTGGCCCTGCCCTCCACAAACCTGGAGCAGCTGCTGGGAGTGCCGAAGCCGGGGAGGGGGTGGGGCTTGGTGCGGCCTGGCTCCGCCCCCTCTGAGAAGCACCCCATCTGGCTGGGATCGACCTCCTTCGGCCCCGGGGATCGATTAGTCGATCGCGATCGACTTCCTGGGCAGCCCTGTGGTAGAGTCATGCTTATCCAACATAAATGGGCCGGCAGAACATTGGATAAGCAAAATCAATCAATCAATTTTTATTACTTGCTTAGTCGTCCTCCACCAACGGTGCTCTGGACGATTTTCAGGATAAATCAATAAAACACTTAAATTATCATTAAAACCACTAATCAAACGCTCTGCCAAAGAGCCAAGTCTTCAGTGCAACAGTAAAACATCGCAATTCACACATGGCTCGGATGTCGGGTGGCAGAGAGTTCCACAGTTTTGAGGCATAATGTTGCATAATAACGAGGGATTAAGGTAAAGCCTATTAAACATCAAATTACGTTATGATTTTACAAATTAAGCACCAGAACATCATGTTTTACAACAAATTGACAGAAAAAGCAGTTCAATATATGGTAACATTATGTAGTAATTACTGTATTTATGAATTTAGTACCAAAACAACACAATGTATTGAAACAGCTGTGGATCTGGGCAGGAGGCAGACTGCGCTGGATAATACAGAACGTTGGATGAGCGAAGGTTGGATAAGCAAGACTCTACTGTATATATAAGTAGATATATCCAGGGGGGCGGATATCCTGGGAAAACATCCCCACAATTTCAGGAAGGCTGCATAATTCTCATTTCTGGAGGAAGGACATAAATAGAAGCTTACCTGTCCGATGTGTAGCCAAAAAAGACAGATCCAAGTGTGACGCCTATGAAGAAGAAAGTAGCAATTGCTTGGTTCAGGCCTTTCTTCTCACACACCAGGTCCCACTGGAAAGTTAGATTCAATACAATAAGGGTGGCAGAGAAAACCTAACTGGAGGGGGAAAAAACCCTCCAACTTCCCTTTAACCCAAAGGTATCAAACTGAACACCACATCAGAAATGGGACAAGAGGATGCCTATCTAAAAAGTGTGTCACAAATGCGAAATTTGTAGTTTCATTTTATGAAAATAAAAATGCTTCATTGAAAAAGGGAGGTTTGATCTTGCAGCAACACCCAGGTTTATTGGTACGATAGTTGGGATTAAGTTTATGGCTCCAGGCCCGGATTACCCATAAGGCCACCCGAGGCCATAGCCTCGGACGGCAGATTTTGGGGGGCGGCATTTCCGGGCCTGAAGGAAGGGGTGAGGGGAAGTCCCGCCGCCCCTAGGGCGATTAACGTGGCTTCCCCCGCCACCGCCCCGCTCACGCGGGTGGGCGCCAACCCATTCCTTCAGTTAAGGGAGGAGGGGCGCTGGTGCGAGCGCGGCGGCGGCGGGGGAAGCCACGTGAGTCGCTCTAGGGGCGGGACTTCTGCCGGCGCCTTCTCCTTCTCGCCGGCAGCGGCTCCGCCCCTCCTCTCTTCAGTGAAGGGAGCAGAACCGGTGAGAGGGAGAAGGCGCCGCTGGAAGTCCCGCCCCTAGGGCGACTCACGCGGCTTTCGCCGCCGCCCCGCTCGCCCGTGCCCCAAACACAAGCGGGGCGGCGGCGGGGGAAGCCGCATGAGTCACCCTAGGGGCAGGACTTCCAGCGGCGCCTTCTCCCCTCACGCCGGTTCCGCTCCCTTCACTGAAGGGAGGAGGGGCGAGCGCTGCCGGCGAGAAGGAAGGCGCCGCCAGAGTCCCGCCCTAGGGGCGACTCACGCGGCTTCCCCTCCCCGCACTCGCACCCGGCGCCCCTCTTCCCTTCACTGAAGAAAGGAGGGGCGCCGGTGCGAGCACAGCGGCAGCGGGGGAAGCCGCGTGAGTCGCCCTAGGGGCGGGACTTCTGGTGGCGCTTTCTCCCTCTCGCCGGCCCTGCCCCCCACAAGAGGCCCCGCAGCCTTTTAGACAGGCAGCCTTGGGCGGCACAGTCCGCTAATCCAGGCCTGTATGGCTCTAACTCAGAGCTTTCCAATGTGTATCGCAGTGTGTAGATGTGTCATGTGAATGCAACAAGAAACCTCTGAGTCTATGTGAAATAAGCCAAAAAATTCTACATATAAAACTATATAAAAATTAAAGGTTCTCATGAGATATATCATGTCCCTATACATTTCATTATTGCAATTTATGTATGTGTTTGTATCTCTTATAAGGAATAGGTTTAACCTCTGATTTGCTAGAACTGAATTCCTGTGTCGCAAAATGATGCATATCTAAAAAGTATGACACTAATGTAAATTTTTTAGAAAACTCTGTTTTAACTATTGCATCGGAGCAGTGACAATGAAGACTGCTAAGATGTGTAAGTTGGCACCTACTTGAAATAGGCATGCTTAAATGAAGCCAGGCAATGACTACAGATGGCAGGACTCATTGAGAAAAAAAATACTAAAATCCTGTTAAAATATTCCATTGTATCCTATGTACTGTAGATAGATAAAGTCAGCTGTATGCTTACTATCTAAAATTAAGGTGTGACATTTGCCTTAATCAGGTCTTGTTTCACCTCAATCATGATACTCTCATTCACCTTTCTGCTTCACAACATGAGTTTCGCCTATACTGTATAATTAATGCCATTTGATACTACTCTAAGTGCCATGGCTCAAGGCTATATAGATTAATGAGAGTTGTAGTTTTACAAGGTTTTTAACCTTGTCTGAAAGACTGTTGATGCCTCACCAAACTATAAAACCCAGGATTCCATAGGATTGGTGTCAAACGTCGCTAATTATACAGTGTGGAGTCAGTCATAATTCATCATATGTTAGACTACAGCTTAGAAGCCAGCCCTATAAGGCATGGTTTAGATCAGTGTTTCCCAACCAGTGTGCCGTGTGCCGTGAGCGATCATCAGGTGTGCCGTGGGAAATGGGAACCTCCAACAACCTTTCTTCCCCCTCCTGCCAAACACTTTTTCTTCTCCACTCTGGCTCCCTTCTTCCCAGCCTCTCTCTGCTCACTTTGCCACGCTTTGCTCTGGGGCGGGTCTGCGCAGTAGCGCTCGCACGGGTCACGTCTTCCTCCCTCCCCCCTCCCCTCTTGAACACGGTCACGCTGCCCCCTCAGATCAAAAGGGCGGCAGAAGCGGCAGTGTAGAAGAAAAAGTATGTGTTCGGCGGGGGGGGGGGAAAGGGTGCGAAGGGGAAGGGGGAGGAAGAGGTCTCTGTCGAAAGCTGGCATGGGCAAACTTGGACCTTCCAGGTGTTTTGGACTCCAACTCCCACCATTCCTAGCAGCCTCAGGCCCTTTTCCTTTTTTCCCCTCAGCCACTTAAGCAGGAAAGGGCCTCAGGCTGTTAGGAATGGTGGGAGTTGAAGTCCAAAGCACCCAGAGGGCCGAAGTTTTCCATGCCTGTTTTAGGGACCTTAAAGTGGTGAGCCTCCTTCCAACATTGTGATCCTGGATAGAAACCAAACAACAACATAACATAACATTGTTTGAGTCCACAGTGCTCTCTGGGTGTAGGTGAACTCCAACTTCCAAACTCATTCCTGCCAAGATATCTATGTTGTGTTCATCGAAACAGGTCCAGGTTTCACACTGAGTGCATAAATACATTAAAAATATTAACATATTATTACTGTGTTAGAGTGTCATTTTGTGTCATTTTGGTTGGTGGTGTGCCCCAGGATTTTGTAAATGTAAAAAGTGTGCCGTGGCTCAAAAAAGATTGGAAAACACTGGTTTAGAGAACTGGATATTTTTTCCTTAGAGAAAACAAGGTTAAGAGGAGACATAATAGTCGTGTTTGAAAGTATGGGACAATAAATCCAAATTGCAGGAAAAGAGATTCCACGTAGACATTAGGAAGAACTTTCTGATGGTAAGAGCTGTTCAGAAGTGCACTATGCTGCCTTGGGGTGTGGTGAGTCTTCTCTGGATGGATTGTATTTTTCTTCATGGCAGAAGGGGTTTGGATGGCCCTTTTTAAAATTATCTTTTATTGAGTTTTAAGATATACATATATAAAAACATTCTAGTATAAAGGGAAAAAAGGGAAAAAAGAAGAAAGGAGTAAGATAGTGAGAGAAATATAGGGGAAGAGGTGAAGAAAGAAAGAGAGAAGAAACAAAGGAACAAGAAAGGAAGAGAGGGGGGAAGAAAGAAAAAAAGGGGGCAAAAGAGAAGAAAGAGAATTATAGAGAAGGAGGAGAAATTAGATGTAGTAGTAGATGATAGGAAGAAATAACGAAGTAGATCTTCCAGTCGAGTCCGCGGATTCCTTCCATTTCTTGTAAATGTAGATCTTCCCTCTCACATGGATTTCCTCGCCCTCTTCATCTTGTTCCACTTCTGTACTCGCATGAGTAAGTTCTTGACTTTTTATTTAAGCTTTGCTTCCTTTAAGTATAATAATACTTGTGTCCAGTCTGTTCAGATCTTTTGAGGTTGGTCATTGATTATATCTTTCAAAATATCTAAGTTCATTAGTTCTATTAACTTTGATAGCCAATCCTCTATCTTGGGGGGACAGTTGTTTTTCCAATTTCTCGCAATAACTAGTCTTGCCGCTGCGGAGGCATAGAAAAAGAGTTTATCCTTATTTCTTTCAATATCCTCTTCCTAGATGTTCAGAAGATAATTTTTTGGTTTAAATTGTAACTTAAAGTTCAGCATTTTCTGCACATGGTCATGGATGCTCTTCCAAAACCCTTTTATCTTATTACTTTCCCACCAGCAATGCAAAAAAGTTCCAATATGATCTCGGCATCTCCAACATTTATTATTTACATTTTTATAGATCTTTGCTATTTTTAAAGGTGTCAAATGCCACCGGTAGAACATTTTATACCAGTTCTCCGTCACTGACGTGAATCCTGAGTATTTAATTCTCCTCTTCCAGACATCTTCCCATTCTTTCAGATGGATTGGATGCCCCAGGTCCTGCGCCCATTTGATCATATTATCCTTTACTAGGTCTGCTTCCGTGTCCCATTCCAGCAATTGGTTGTACAGCATTTTGATTTGTTTTTTCCCCCCTGAAGTCATCACTTTCTCCCATAATGTTATAGTGTTACTGAAATCGTTCTTATTATCTATTTTAAAGTACTCTTTCATTTGTAAATACTGAAGCCAGGATATTTCTCTATCCATTTTTCGTAATTCCTCCAGTGATTTAAGTTTCCACGTAGTCCCATCTCTGTATATAAGATTTTTATATATATGCCATTTGTTATATGGAATGCTAAACATGTGTGCTGACTTAGTAAACAATATACACAAAAGGACATAGGCAATGTGCTATATAAAATATAATATATCAATCAAGGTGAGGGCTAAGAAGCCTACTTCATATCTCATAGAATACAATAGTACATACATGCATAGTAAATATCAGCAGCGAGTTGTACACCAACAATACCAGCTACTAGAGAATATAAAGGAGCATGGGTGTGCGACGGGGAAGGGTTGAATTCCACAGCGATGCGGTGAGCTTACTCACGAGTCAATAATGTCCCTTCATGGGTGAAATCCCACAGTCCGAATGATGCTCTTCCCTCAAAACCACAACTAAGGGGAGGGGAGTGCACGACAGGGGAAGGAGGTGTAACGATCTCACACCTTCGGGTCCACAGGATGTAATTATGTGGCATGACACCCTTGAATTGATATTGTACTCCTGTGACACTGAGCATTTCGCCTTGTTAAATATTGCGGCCCTCCGCGTCTATCCATCATGGGCTTGGCTGCCTAACCACCTGCAGTGAGATCGTTACACCTTGGCCCCTACGGGAGCACCTTATTGCCATCCACGGCATTACCACATTGTGCCGGGGACGTCCATTCCGGATCTTTCACAGCGAGAGCTACCTTCTTCCCCTGTCGTGCACTCCCCTCCCCCTAGTTGTGGTTTTGAGGGAAGAGCATCATTCGGACTGTGGGATTTCACCCATGAAGAGACATTATTGACTCGTGAGTAAGCTCACCGCATCGCTGTGGAATTCAACCCTTCCCCGTCGCACACCCATGCTCCTTTATATTCTCTAGTAGCTGGTATTGTTTGTGTACGACTCGCTGCTCATATTTACTATGCATGTATGTACTATTATATTCTATGACATATGAAGTAGGCTTCTTAGCCCTCACCTTGATTGATATATTATATTTTATACAGCACATTGCCTATGTCCATTTGTTATATGGAGTCTCTCTCCTGTGTTGTGCCTCCACTGGTGATATCCAAAGTGGAGTTTTCTGGTAGAATTTAGTTTTGTATTTCCTCCATACTTTAATTAATGCTGCCCGGATATAGTGATTGGTAAAGTTTTTTTCAATCTTGGATTTTTCATACCAAAGGTATGCATGCCACCCTCGTCTTGTATCGTGCCCTTCCAGGTTAAGCATTTTTCTTTTTGAGAGGGTGGCCCAATCTCTTACCCAGCTCAGTACCGAGGCTTCGTAATATATCTTTAGGTTCGGCAGCGTCATACCACCTCTTTCTCTCTTGTCCGTCAGCGTCTTATGGTTTACTCTCGCTTTCTTTCCATCCCAGATATATCTTAATATATCTTTTCTCCATTTGTTAAATAAATGATTTGTTCTAATGATTGGGATGGTTTGAAATAAAAATAACATTTTGGGCAATACGTTCATTTTTATGGACGAGATCCTGCCTGTCAGTGTCAGGTTGAGGAATTTCCAATTTTCCATCTTAAAAAAAAAAATTTCCATGTCTCCTCGTAGTTGTTTTTTATGAGTTGGCTGTTATTAGATGTTATATATATACCCAGGTACTGAACTTTGTTGACTATTCCCAATTTGGATATCCCTTGCAATTTCTCTCTTCTCTCTTTCTTGATGTTCTTTGTTAAGATTTTGGATGGCCCTTGAGGTCCCTTCCAACTATGATTCTATAATTCTCTATAGATACCATTATCTCCAAACCATGACTCAATCCACAGGGAAGGCGGAAGTTGTAACCTGATCCTTTGAGAGGACACCAGGTTTGGAGAAAGTGGCTCAACAGAAATAAAACAGATCTCAAACAATACCATCACAAATGCTTACCTCAGTGGCCGTGGTGGATGCATACTGCCCAGCATCGTAAACCCATCCGTGCTGGCAGTTCTGCACATATGAACCGTTGTCCAACTCCCCGGAAGAATTGATCAACAGGTGAAGCTGTGGCCTGGAGAACATCTTGCAAGAGCTCCATGTCCCATCCGGTTCTCTTGGGAGGCTGACACGGAAAACCTCCTCTTGGCTTAAGTTTGAAATTCCAGGAAAGGCAGGAATAGCACAGTGGTGAGTTGGAACTGCAGAAACGAAATTGTGAAGCAAAAAATGCATGGGGATGATCAACCTGGGTATACAAAGCATCAAGAAGACCAGTATCTGGTATTTCCCAAACCCATCCACTTCTGCAAGGAGCTCCTCAAACTTCATCATTTCTTGGAAAGGGATTAGCAACACGGACAATGAACGCGCTGCGTGAAGAGACAGAGGAACTTGCAGATGTCTGGCCAAACAGCAATTAAGGATTTTAAGGAAGCAGATTTAAATTGCCTGTTTCACAGTGGTCTTACAGTCCCAGCAAGCATCCAGTCATGAGGTCCAAAGTGGGGGATGGGGGGGGGAGAGATCTTTCTTGGCAGGCTCACAAGACTTATATTGTATTCTGTTTCTGTTACTGTAAAAAAATTGGGAAATGAAACGTACACATATCCATACGTTTTAACAGCCCAAGGCAGAGAGAAATATGCAATCTGATCCAGTGACATGATAGGCAGCTTTGGTAAGAACAGGATCAATAGAAGTGAAACAATATAGGGATTGTAAGAGGGTTGTTCCCCCGATCCCTACATTCATGCACTAAAGTATTCAAGAATGTACCTGTCCGAACGTATCTCCTGTTATGAACCATCACGAAGCTTAAGATCATCAGGAGAGGCCCTCCTCTTGATCCGGCCACCTTCGCAAACGCAGTTGGTGGGAACGAGAGACATGGCCTTTTTGGCAGTGGCCCCCCATCTGTGGAATTCCCTCCCTAACGACATCAGGTTAGCCACCTCCCTCCTGTCCTTTAGAAGATAACTGAAGACCTGGCTCTAGAACCAGGAGTTTGACTAGAGGGGAACGGCAATATGAAAGAGAAACTTTTTTGGATATTGCGACACTGGATTCTCCTGGCTTTGGCGTATTGGCATGTTAATTTATTGTTAATGAATTGTTGAATCCGTATAATGTTTTTAAATGAATTTTATAGTTTTAATTGTGATTTTATTGGTGTATATTTGGATAGCATCTTCGGATGCTTATGTAAGGCCGCCCTGAGTCCCTTTGTGGGGAGAAGGGCGGGATAGAAATGTATGTACTAAATAGAAATGTATGTAATAAACAAAAAAGCCTATGGGGCCATTGTGGCCCAGCAGGTTAAACCACTAAGGTGCAGAACTTGCTGACTGGAAGGTCAGCGGTTTGAATCCACAGGACAGGGATGAGCTCCCATTGTTAGCCCCAGTTTCTGTCAACCTAGTAGTTTGAAAACATAATATAAGTAGATCGATAGGCCCTTTTTTAACATAAAGCAATGCAACTGAGAACTGCTTATTTGGAGGCGATTGGGGTAAACTGTAGGGGTGACGCAGATATCTGAACGAGATTGAGATTGTGCAATAGCTGGTCTATTTTAAACTTTGTTTTAACCTTCATTTTAAACTTTTGTGGTATGTAATTTTACCTTGGCATTTTAATGCTGATATTTTAAACTATTTTTAACTTAATCAAGTTTTAATCGTGTTAACTGCTTGTTCATTTTAATTTATGTTGTACTGTATGTGTATGTCAAACGTTTTAGATACGGCCAGTGGGCTAATCAATAAAGACTACCTAGATCAGGGGTGCCCACACTTTTTCATCATGCGAGCTACTATATGAACAATCAAGTTGAAAAGATCACCTCTTGCGCGAAGGCAAGGAAGGGGTCCTCCTTGCCTGCGCGTGCTCTCTCTCTTAATGTCTTCGTTGCCTTCCTCCTTCCTGCTGCGTGCTTTCGCGAAGCAGGAAATCCCCATCCCGTCCTGCTTCTTGCGTGCACAGCAGGCCCCTCCCACGGACGCAGCAGGAGGGTATTTATAGGCGCACCCGCCAGCGCTCCGGCCAGATATGGCTTCGGCAGTGGCTAGGAAGGCGCAGGGCTGGGAAGAGGGGCCGCCTGGTTGCTGCCTGGGCCGGGAAACTCAACCGAGAGAGGGACCCACGTGAGGCTGGAGCCTCCCCACGGCAGCCTCCCTACCTCCCTCCTCACTCGAGGAAGGAGGAGTGGAAGAGGTGCTTTCCCAAAGTGACAGATGCAGTGGGGGGGGGGCCTTCCTTCCTTTCGAGGGTGTCACTCAGAAAGGACGCCCAAGTGGATGGCTGGCAGGAAAGAGGACCCCTCCCACTGGTGGCAGTCCATGTCCACGGGAGAGAGAGAGAGAGAGAGAGAGAGAGAGAGGGTGGCTCTTCTTAGCTGGCTCTGAAGTGCCACCCTCTCCCCCCCCCGTGGGCCCTCGCCACCTTTCTCCTTCGAGGGTGAGGGAGGGCGAGGCGGAGAAAAGCGGCGAGGGCACAAGTAGCAGCACCAAGTTGAGTCTCCATCCCCGCAGCCCCCTCCTCCTTGGGTTCAGCCCCAGGAACACGGCGGAGCCCTCCCTCCTCGCCCCAACAGAGGAAAGAAAGCAGCCCCACACAGCTCGCTCGCTCAGGTCTCAGCTTGGAATGGGAGTCCCGAGGGCAGCAGCAGGGTTTGCGGCAGGGCTTGCTTGGCTTTGCCCCACTTTGCCCAGCCTCCTTCGCCTCTTTCTCTCTCCCTCTCTCTCTCTCCTTCCAGCGCCCGCCTGCCTGCCTGCCAAAAGGATCCAAAAAGTTCTCTGATTTCTTTCTTCTCTCCTTGGCTCTCTCTCTCTCACACACACACATTCCCTCCATCCCTCCCACAGCCTCGCATCCTATCCGTGTGCGTGCCTTCGCCTTGCTCCCCCCCCCCAGCAGCAACCAATGGGTGGTCATGTCACCACACCGTGCGTGGCAAGACGAGCGCCAGGGCCCGCCCACTAAAGCCTCATTTTGGCAAAAGAAGCCCCGCGAAGGCGGTGGCGGGAGAGCATGTGCGTGCGCATGGCAGGAGCGCCCCATCCAGCTGGTGAGGCCCAAAGATCACCTGGAAGAGGGCCGAAGATCACCTAGGTGCTCCCGATCACCGTAATGAGCACCCCTGACCTAGATCAATAGGTACCACTTCGGTGGGAAGGTAATGGCACTCCATGCCAGCCATATGACCTTGGAGGTGTCTAAAGACATCGGCGGTTCTCCAGCTGAAAAATGGAGATGAGCACACACACCCCCAGAGTTGGACTCGACTCGACTCGACTTAATGTCAAGGGGCAACCATAACCTTTACCTACAAAAAACCCCCTAATATATAGCCAATACAGATCAAGATCAAGAAGAATATGTAGATGGAACTTTGAGAAAGACACAGAAATCAAAACACAAATATTTTCTACATCCTGTATATACTTTCCAATTGTTTGAAGACAGCATATGTTGGGATAAATAAATATAAATATAATAATACAGCCCAATAACAAGCCATTAGACCCAATGACATCAAAGCCAGAATTGAAAAGTCGACGACGGATTCCGAGGGTAGACTCTGAAAGGAAGCAGACAAAACAATGGATCACATACTCAGCTGCTGCAAGAAGATCGCACAGACAGACAACAAACAGAGGCATAAAACTGTTGCTCAGATGATCCATTGGAACTTGTGTCACAAATACCATCAGCCTGTGACAAAGAACTGGTGGGATCACAAGCCTGAAAAGGTTACAGAAAACGAAGATGTCAAACAACTCTGGGACTTCCAAATTCAGACTGACAGAGTTTTGGAGCACAATACTCCTGAGCCCACAATTGTGGAGAAAAAAAAACAAGTATGGATTGTTGCTGTTGCAATCTCAGGCAACAGCAGGATTGAAGAGAAACAACTGGAAAAGATTACACAATATGATGATGTAAAGATAGAAATGCACAAGCCAGTAAAGGTCATCCCAGTTGATCGGCACACTGGGTCCAGTGCCTAAAGACCTTGGCCTGCACTTAAAAACAATTGGCGTTGACAAAATTACCATCCGTCAGCTGCAAAAGGCCACCCTACTCGGATCTGCACGCATTATTTGCCAATACATCACACAGTCCTAGACGTGTGATCAAATACAAAAGCCAGCATAGTGATCTTGTTTACTGTGTACTAAACATAATAATAATAATATGCACACTGGCTTGAATTGTTTAGATGTGTACAATACTTTATAATATTGACTTTTCCCAATTAGATTTTAGTATAGCATACCAGTATAATGCCTTCTGCAGTCAAGAAGTAATAGAAGTTCCTTCTCAAGAAGGATATGCATATTGTACTTTGTTCCCTCAAAGTATTTTAAGGAAGCTGGCAGAAGAAGCCTGTAAATACAGGGGAAGTCCACTAGCCAAATCATCTGCCATGACTGAAGAAATTCTACATACTGAAGCAATCAACAGACTGAAACCAGGCAGATAAAATCTCAAGCGTCAAGTATTTTAAGATATGTGTACATCCATTATTGCTAGCCCTTGGCATAAATCAGTGTGGATACAGCTAGAACACTACTATTTATGCAATCGGAACATAATCTGGTTTCCTCCTCTGCAACAATAAGTAATCATGATACTGTCCTGAATCCTATTGGTTAGTCTCAAATAAATCAATCAATTCTGAGCTAACACATGGGTAAATCCCATTGAGTCAATGAATCTATTGTTACAGCTACAATAGGGTACTCACTGGTAAAACCTATTGAGTATGGAATATAGAACATACAATCTGTAGGAATGCCTGTCTTCTGTCTATCTTATAACAAAAGGGTAAAACTTGTATAGGTCTCGAACCTTGAAAGACTGTTAAATGTTCCTCTAAAACGGACATGGACAAACTTTTGGAGACAGAAGCTGCATTGTGTTTTAAAATTTGACAGACAGGCCAGGCCAGTGGCAAATGGATGGAGAGTGTTTGTGTGAACTAACTGAAATAAGCATCACCAAATTCCTATGCAACTGCACATATCTCGTTTGTAGTGCAAAAAGAAATTTATTTATTTATTATTTCGATTTGTATACCGTCCTTTCCAAATAAAGGACAAAACAATTTTTAAAATTAAGAACAATTTTAATCAACATAAAACTTAACAGTAGCCAACTGGTTAATCACTAGCAGCAATAAACCACTGTTGACCGGAAGGTGACAAGTTCAAAGCTTGAGTAAGGTTTGAGCTCCTGACTATTAATAGCCCAGCTTACTATTAACCTAAGCAGTTTGAAAACAGCTGAGCTGTGAGTAGAGTAATTAGGGGCTGCTTAAAGCGGAGAGGTTAATTTATGACACCATAAAAATGCTGGAGATCAAAGAGCAAGGAGGAAATACTATGATCAAAGGCTCGGCATCATGTTTGATGAAGCGACAGCTCCCCCCGTGACCAGAATTGAGCAACCTCCCGGAGCCAAAGTTGGAAAATCTGCTGAATTACCTCTATCTGTCTGTATGTCTTGTATGTCTAAAAATGGCACTGAATGTTTGCCGTGTATGTTGCATTGTGATCCACCCTGAGTCCCCTTTGAGTTGAGAAGGGCAGAATATAAAGATTGCAGATAAATAAAAACAGTATTTCAATAGAACACCCCAAGGGCCACCCAGTCCAATGCCCTTCTGTTATTCAGGAAGGGCATAAAGCACCCTTGGCAGATGGCAGTCCAGCCTCTGTATTATTATTATTATTATTATTATTTATACCCTGTTTTATTTCTCCCAAAGGTAACTCAAAACAGCTTAACATAAAAGCATCAGCATACAATTTAAAATATACAAATATGCAAACACTAAAACAGGATTAAATATAAACAGTATTTAAACACTCCCAGTTGAAAACCATTAAAACATATTTTAAAATATATTAAAAACCACATCACCCCCTGAATTGATCTTATAATGTATTTATTTATTTACAGTATTTATATTCTGCCCTTCTCACTCTGAAGGGGACTCGGGAAAGATCACTCAACATACATATGAGTTAAACATTCAATGCTGATTTATACACAAACAAGACAGACAATTGTACATAGACAGAGGTACAGCAGAGTCTTGATTATCTAACCTTCACTCATCCAACGTTCTGTATTATCCAACACAGTCTGCCTCCCATCCACAGCTGTTTCAACACATTGCAATGTTTTGGTGCTAAATTCATAAATACAGTACTTACTACATAACGTTACCGTGTATTGAACTGCTTTTTCTGTCGATTTGTTGTTAAACATGATGTTTTGGTGCTTAATTTGTAAAATAATAACATAATTTGACATGTAATAGGCTTTTCCTTAATGCCTCCTTATTATACAACATTTTCACTTATCCAACATTCTGCCAGCTTGTTTATGTTGGATAAGCAAGATGGTTTTCCCCATCTTCAGTATCTTGGAGGCTTTTTGCATGCTTCTGGCCATGCCGATGCTGTCACTTCATCTCCCTGCCGAAGCACTTTGTTCTTCCTCCTTTGATCGAATTGTTGGCATTCCTTATGGGTGCCTTAGAATGCCTCCCCCTTTTAAGCGGTACCTATTTATCTACTCACATTTGCTTTCTAATCTCTTGGTAGGCAGAAGCTGGGCTAAAGGCCAGGAGCTCACCCTGACCTAGGCTTCAAACTGACAGCCTTTCAACTGACAAGATTTACTGCCGCTGATGGTTTAACCTGCTGTACTAAAGCGAAAAACTTTCATCAACCAAGCTTATAACTCTATCAAAAAAAGAGAGATAATGTTCATCTGGCCTGACTTGCCTTTGAGAAACTCATGTTGACTATTAGTGATCATGGGATTCCTTTCAAAATGCTTACAGCTTGTCTGTTCTTGTATTAATGTCAGGCTGACTGGATGGTAGTTATTTGGGTCCCCTTTTCCTCTGTCAGACATTGAAAGCAGAAATGTCTTCAAATTACAGGAAAGGAGATCCCACCTGAAAATTAGGAAGAACTTCCTTACTGTGAGAGCTATTCAGCAGTGGAACTCTCTGCCCCGGAGTGTGGTGGAGGCTCCTTCTTTGGAGGCTTTTAAACAGAGGCTGAATGGCCATCTGTTGGGGGTACTTTGAATGCGATTTTCCTGCTTCTTGGCAGGGAGTTGGACTGGATGGTTCATGAGGTCTCTTCCAACTCAACAATTCTATGATTCTATGAAATGCAATGGCCTAAAAGATTCTGCTTTTGGTATCTATTTATATCCCTTTGTTTTGATGATCTTATCTTGTCCTTCATAGCTTAGGGTGCATCTAAGGGCCGGGGAGGTGGCACAGTGGTAACACAGCTGTGCTTGCAATTGGAAGGTTGCTGGTTCGACTCCCCGAGCTGGCTTGGACAACCAGCTATTTCAGCCATGTCCACTGCCCACCCAAGCAGTTCAACAGCCCAGCTGTGAATAAACGACAATTGGGGACCACGGAAAAAGTGGGGAAGGATTTTTGCACAGACTTTACAACGTCTGAAAAGTTCGGCTGTCGGGAGAAGGGAGTGGTGAAACAGAGGCTCTCGTCATGAGGATGGAACAACAGCACCCCCTTGTGACGTGAAGGCACAATGGCGCAAGGACATAACAACAATGATGTCGTAATGGAGCATTCACACCCTATGATGCACACCCTGTATGACGCAGCCACGAAAGAAGAGGTCCTTCTAAAAACTGCACTGTACTGTCTATGTGTAAATTGTATGTCTTCCGACAGGGACTGTCTATCGTATGTGTATTGTAATCCGCACTGAGTCCCCTTTGGGGTGAGAAGAGCGGAATAGAAATAAACAGCATTATTATTATTATCTACACTGTAGAATTAATGCAGTTTGACACCATTTTAACTGCCATGGCTCAATGCTACAGGATTAAGGGATTTCAACTATGATGAGACACCAGAACTCTTTGCCAAAGAAAGCTAAGATTGAGCCATGGCAGTTAACGTGATGTCAAACTGCATTAATTTTACTCTTGGCCTTACTTCAGATTTTTTTACAATCTCAATTTTTATTAATGACAAAGTCAAAGTATAACACTTTAAATGGCTTCATTATTCACTTTCACATTAACTTTCAATGAGCTAATTTGGAACTGAGAACACCTCTAAAAATTTTACAAGAGGTAGAATGCTTTGGTGCAACAAGAATCATACAAATTCCTACATAACAATAAAGACAGAATCAACTATTCAAGGAAATGTAGCCCTGTGACCTTTCAGAGGATGCTTGCTGAATGTCGTCCCCCCTCCCCCAACCCTAATACCATAAAATCTGGTGTGTCTTTTCATTATAGCATTACATTAGCCTAGGGTACCCTGACCAGCATGATGGGCACATGATTGCGGCATGTATCATAACGTGAAAAGAAAAAGAGCAGCAGCAATTGCCAGTAACACCGCCACATTTTTTCAGAATTCCCTGAAATATCATACAGCGGGCCTTTGGTGTCTAATGGGGTTCGGTTCCAGCACCCCCAGATCACAAAACCCATGGTTGCTCACATCCCACTATATATACATGGCATAATAAAATTGGGTCCCTGATATAAAATAACTTTTTGGAATTTGTAAAAAAAAAGATTTTTTTTCAGGCCATGGATATGGAGGGCCAATTATTGAACTTCAGTAAACCAAGGGCCAGTGCTATCATTAACACAACTAAGTAGCCACTTAGGGTACAGATTTCAAATGGGCACAACCAGGGGCGGACCAAGCTTTTCCCGGGGGGTACGCAAAAAAATTTGTGCCCCCCCAAGTGCGCGTGCGCCAATCTGTGCACGAGCACTGGTTCCAAAGTGGGAGCCAGTACGCATGCGCCGACCTTTTCGCGCATGCGCAAAAGGTCAGCACATGCGAAGCACGGCTGGAGCGCCCTGAGCTGCCTATCAAAGGCCCGGCGTGCGCCGCGGCTGCGGGACCGGCTGCGGAGGCCTGGCCGGGCGTGGCCACGGGAAGCACGGCACGGGCGCCGCGGGCGCCGCGGGCGCCGGGGAGCCACCGCAGCGGCACCCCTCCCAGGTGACGTTGCCCCTCCCCGGTGACATCGCCCTATGCGCCTGCTTCCTCCGCCTAATGGACGAACCGGCCCGGGGCACAACACTAATCTTTGAGTGTAATAGTTATAAGTATCTATGAAACATATATAGGCCATAGAGTTAAAGGTTTCCATGGTCAAGCGAGGGTTCAAATCCTGGTCTCCAGAGTCACTTTATGAAGTTTGTAGTTTGGGAAGGGACCTCTAAAATACTCAACCAAAGAAATCCCAGGCCTTACTAAACTACAAACCCCAGAATTCTACAGGAGAATTTAAAGTGAGATAGACACTCTTTTCCTATATAGACTGACACTCAAACCACTACATAACACTGTTATTTATATACACAGTACAACATTTATATACACATAGACTGCTTATATACACACAGTGAAATTGTACTTAATTTTTGATCTCACGATGATATCTTAATCTGATTTAGATCATATATAATTTTTCTAGTGAAGTTATTTAAAATAGCCACTCAGCACTGCAAACAAAAGACAGCCAATATTGGTAACAAATTTTGCGACATATTGTCGAAGGCTTTCATGGCTGGGATCACTGGGTTGTTGTAGGTTTTTCGGGCTATATGGCCATGTTTTAGAAGGACGTTTTGCCTGCATCTATGCAGGCCCGGATTAACAGCTTTTTGCACCCTAGGCCACACTTTGGAATTACTCCCCTTTTAAGCCAATCTCTACCACACCCCCCCCCCACCTCTCTCTCTCCCCTCCCTCCGCCTCACACCACCGCATCCTTCCCATCCTGTGCCAATGGGCTAAGGGGAAAGGTGTACGCGTGCTGTCACTGAAGAGAAGAAGGGAACGGGCCTCTTTGTGTGGCGAGGAGTGAGTTCATGACCCCTCAGGAAGGAGGCAGAGGAGTGCGAGTGCCGCAGAGATGAGGCCCAAAGGGACGGGGGCCTTACCTGGAGAAAGCCGGGCTGGGTCCAAAGCATGCTCTTCGTCCAAGGCTGTGGCTTCAGGAGCGGCCCCACGTGTGGCTCATGGCCCAGCGGCTGCAGAGAGTCGGGGCCTTCCTCCGCTTCAGGCTCTCCTCCGGGCCTCCACGCTGCCCTTCTTTCTTGTGGCCTCTTCTTCCCTCAGCAGCCTGCGAAGGAAGCCGCTCCGAGAGGAGGGGAGGGGGCACCTGGCCTGGCCTGGCTCGGAGCGGCTTCCTTTACAGGCTACTGAGGGAAGAGGAGGCCAGGAGGGCCCCGGCCTTGGCTCCACCTCCTTTTGGGTACCAGGCGGCAGGAGCCAATCGCGGTGCCATTTTAAAATTAGTTTATAACATTTTTTTGGTCCGTGATCTGCGCTCACCTAGGCTTGCGCCCATAGGCCATGGCCTAGGTTGGCGCTACGGATAATCCGGGCCTGCATCTATGGCAGGCATCCTCAGAGGTTGTGAGGTCTGTTGGAAACTAGGAAAATTTGGGTTTATATATCTGTGGAAAGTCCTGGGTGGGAGAAAGAACTCTTATCTGTTGGAGGTAGGTGTGAATGCTGCAACTGGCCACTTTGATTAGCATTTGATGGTCTGTCAGGTTTTTTGGGGGTTTTTTTGGTGTGGCTTCTTAGTGCCTGGGGGAATATTTTGTTTAGAGGTAACTAGCTGTACCCGGCATGCCCTATTTAGGAGATGCGAGAAAGTCTGAGTATGTAAGGGTTGGAATTGTTGTTAGTGAGTTGGGTGTTTTATGTTTGTGCCTCAGCTCTTTGCCTGCAGTCCTTCGGGTTTGACTTGTACCATGGCCAGGACGGATCAGCTTGGGGAGGGCTTGTCCTGTCAGGGGATCTCTATCTTCACAGGTGCGTCCAGTGTCTGTTGGGGGACTGTTAAAAATCCTTTCCGTATCCTTTTTAGCCACCTTTCTCAAGATCTTCATGTCTAGCTTACTTTCTGCTCCTCTCTTTTTCAAGATGTCCTGCTCTGTGTCTTTTGCACCCATTGGTCGATGTCCGACGAGGCTTTCCTCATGGACAGGCCATCTGAGGGAGCTCTTGCAGCGCTGGGCATCAGAAGGTACTTGGTGATGACCTCCATCCCTTGGAGCCAGCATATAGAGGGGCTGGAGCACCCTCCTTGGCAAACCCCATTGTTGCTGGATGGTCCTCTTATTAATGTGGAATTCCAAGCCACTGGAGATCTTTTGGGAAAGGAAGAAGAGCTCCCCTTGAATAGTGTTGATCTCCATCATGGGCTTCTGATTTGAAAGTGTTGGAGGAGGCTCTGGCTGACAGTTTGTTATGGGTCGGAATGTTCATGTCAGCTGGCCAGTACAGCAGTTATGCAAATCCGCCCTTATTGGCAGCCAATCATGTTGTCAGAATGTAGAGGCTGGGGGAGTCTTTGGCAGCCCCGGAGGATGCTGAGAAATGTAGTTTTATTTTTACTCGTTGTTTTGGGGGCCTTTTAGGTTTTGGGGGGGAAAGTTTCTTTGCTTCAAACGTACCTTGCTTGAGGCCTATTTCTGTTGGCAAGTTTTGTGTTTCTGTGTTGTAAGGTTTCTCTGTTTCAGGTAGTCTTCACATGACGACTGTTCCTTTATATATATAGATTAGCTGTCCCTGATTGTTTCCTCTCTGAGTATCCCTGTGTTTGAGTGTTGCTTGACTGTTATAATTTTAGTTTTTTTAAATACTGGTAGCCAGATTTTGTTCATTTTCATGGTTTCTTCCTTTCTGTTGAAATTGTCCACATGCTTATGGATTTCAATGGCATCTCTGTGTAATCTGACCTCTGAGGATGCTTGCCATAGATGCAGGCGAAACATCAGGAGACTATGCTTCTAGAACATGGCCATATATCCCGAAAACCTACAACAACCCAAATTTTGCAACATCGAAGGCTTTCATGGCTGGAATCACTGGGTTGTTGTAGGTTTTGTGGTCTGTATGGCCATGTTCTAGAAGCATTATCTCCTGCCGTATTGCCTGCATCTATGGCAGGCATCCTCGGAGGTTGTGCAATTTCTCAATCTCTGAGGATGCCTGCCATAGATGAAAGCAAAACATCAGGAGATAATGCTTCTAGAACATGGCCATACAGCCCGAAAAAACTACAACAATCCAAATCTTGCAACATTGCTTTGGTCAGCATCCAAAAGAAACAACTCAGGCATTATTATGGAAGTCTACTATATAGGTTTGAAATCAATTGTAGATTTGGATTATGCCTACCTTAAGCAAAAGACCAAGCATTAAAGAGAAAAAGTAGTGAAGAGAAATTTCAACCTACCTGATAGTTGTTGGAAGTCAAACTGTGCCAAGAATATAAGGCCCACCTAATTCCTCATTAGACTGGCAGACAATTTCATTGTACAGAAGGTAGAGGAGGGAACATGGGTTTTTGGCTTTTCTTTTAGATTTGAGGTTAACCAAGAGGGGTGAACTGGTCAATGGAATTGTTGGTTGACATGGACCCCATTCTTTTGGAATTTTTACAGGGAGACAAACATAACCAGACACACATTCTGAACCCTCTTTGGAGGTAAGAAGGGACCAGAGAAGAAAGATTGCTGCTCATGAAAGTAATTACATATCTCTCAAAAATATTTCTTGCAGCCTTCAATCATAGAATCACAGAGTTGGAAGAGACCTTGTGGGCCATCCAGTCCAACCCTCTGCCAAGAAGCAGGAAAATCACAAAGTCTACTGTCTAGGACAGGGCTGTCCAACTTCTACAGGCCCAGGGGCCTGAATTCTGGTCACTGATGACCTGGGGGGCCGTAGGGTCTGCCCCCACCCCCAGCTCCGCCCCCTCCCCACCCCCGCCCTCTCCCGCGGCTCCACCCCCGCCCCTGCATGCATACAGTCAAATATAATCTTTTACTGAGATAAAATGCAGGGATAAGATATTAAATTATTTAATATTAAATATATTTAATTCCATCCTCCCCTCTCCCCTTATTTTTATTTAATATTAAATATATTTAATTCCATCCTCCCCTCCCCCCTTAATGTATCCCATCTCCCCTTATTTCATCTTTAAATATATTTAATTTTATATTTAATACATGAGGGGAGATGGGGGGAGAGAATGAGGAGCCCCCTGCTTCGGCCTACGGACAGGATCCAGGAGTAGCCGGACGACGAGAGAGGCGACGACCGACTGAGTCGAAGAAGGTCCTAATCGCGTCTGTGGGCCTCAGCAATCCAGTAGTAGAGTAGCCAAAGAGTATCGCGAGAATACGCAAATCCACACGGGATTTCGCTGTCAACGCCGGTGTGATCTCGCGTTGACAGCGAAATCCCAGGTGGATTGCGTATTCTCGCGATACTTGCTCCGAACCCGGAAGTAGGTATTTTTTTTAATTTTTATTATTTATTTTAGTTTTCAATTTTTATTATTTATTTAAAAGCTTAGGGGGTCGGAGGGAAGGGGCTGAGGGGCCTTATACGGCCCCCAGGCCGCCAGTTGGACAGCCCTGGTCTAGGAGTTACATTAACTAGTGAATTAAGAAAAATGAATTAAGAAAAAGTTGATACCCAATTCACTTCAGACTGTTTAGTGAACACAATTAGAATTCACGAACCAAGTGACACGTTTTGCAGTCATATGTCCCAATCTTACCAGAATTTGGAGAAGTTCATTTGGAGCAGGGGTCTCCAAATTAAGACCCGTGAGCCAGATGCAGCCCTCCAAGGTCATTCACTCGACCCCCACCCTAAACCTAAGACTTGTTGTTTATTCGTTCAGTCACTTCCAACTCTTTGTGACCTCATGGACCAGCCCACACCAGAGCTCCCTGTCAGCCGTGGCCATCCCCAGCTCCTTCAAGGATACCATCCATCCATCTTGCCGTTGATCTGCCCCTTTCTTTAATTGCCCTAAGTTTGAAATGACTTGAAAGCACATGACAACAGCAATCGTATTTAACTTGATTCTCTCATCGGCCAACAGCAGGCCCACACTTCCCATTGAAATGCTAGTAAGTTTATGTTGGTTAAAAATGTTCATCTTAAATATTGTATTGTTCTTTCACCTTTTTTTTGCACAACAAATAACATATGTACAGTGCACATATGTTAGCCCTGTATGTCATGAATCATAGTAACTATGCTAGTCTGTTTCATTAAAAAAATAGGAAAGGAAAAATAAGCTTGTTGCACGTTAATATTAACAAATTTGTTTAGCACTAGCTTTCATGGACGACGGTCTTCATACTTTATGCCTTCAAGTTTTTTTCCAAATATGGCAACTCTACCATTGGCAAAATTTGTTCAGAGGGGGTTTGTTTTGTCTTAAGCAGAGGGAGTGAGGTTTCCTCACGGTCTTCCAGTGGGTTTCCATGGCAAAGTGGGGAATCAAGCCCTGGTCCATACTCAAATCATTACATCAGTGTTTTCTCAACCTGGGGGTCGGGACCCCTAGGAGGGTCACGAGGGGGTTTCAGGGGGGTCACCAAACACCATCAGAAAACATAAATTTCTGATGGTCTTAGGAAGTTCTTTGGCAGAAATGGCTGAAGATCTCTTTATTTATTTATTAATTATTTGAACTTGCATGCCGCCACTCCCCGAGGGCTCGGAGCGGCTCACAATCTCATAAAAGCATAAAACAATCAAAGACAGCATTTAAAATTTAGGCAAGAATGATTATACATCTTAGCAATCAAAAGCTAACCGGAAGAGATAAGTCTTACAGGCCTTGCAGAAAGATGGCAAATCTTGCAAGCCCCGGACTTCACTTGGAAGAGTGTTCCAGATTGATGGTGCCACCACAGAAAAGGCTCTACACCAGGTGGATGTTAGGTGGATAGATTTGACGCTAGGTACCTCAAGGACGTTCAGTTGTTCAGTGTGGAGTTACCCCTGGGATTGATAGAGGGTAAGACAGTCCCTCAAATACAGCGGCCCCAGACCATGCCTGTCATTCTCTTCCTTTTGGAAACAAGCAGTGAATCCTCCCACCAAAAGCCCTCCTTCGCTGTGACTGGCCAGTCACTCAGCCAAGGGGAGAGCTGTTTCTAAGACTTTAAGTGTGGAGGGGAGAGCAGGCGTGCTCGGCGCATGGCAGTATGGTGGAGGGAGATCATGCGAGGCTAGAGACAGGCTCGCCCCACGGGGATCGTGTGTGGGAAGTTTGGCCCAATTCTATTGTTGGTGGGGTTCAGAATGCTTTTTGATTGTAGGTGAACTATAAATCTCAGCAACTACAACTCTCAAATGAAAAAATCAATCCCCAACCCTACCAGTTTTCAAATTTGGGCGTATTGGATATTTGTGCCAAATCTGAATGAAAATACATCCTACATGATACATAATAGTGCCAAAATTACAGCAACGAAAATAATTCTATGGTTGGGGGTCACAACGTGAGGAACTGTATTAAGGGGTCATGGCTTTAGGAAGGTTGATAAACACTGCACTACATCATCCTGACTCTTCCTGGAAAACAGCCTACCTGCCACCAAAGAAGTAAGGTTTAGTCTACAAAAGCCTATGCGGAGATGAGATACAACTCTGTTCCTACCTTTATTTGATCCCAGAACATAGCTTGCTCTCTCTACAGAATGAAGAATCAGACTGGGACTCATTTCGGCACTTCATGTTCTAACCCTGAAACACATTGGCTACCACTGGCTACAATATTGATCCTCCCCAATACAGCTTTCATTCATTAACAGCTTGTTCAAGAAATGGCAAAAGACACAGTGGCAAAAAGGTAGGCGAGCTTTTTAATGGCAGGATCAAGAATTCCCTTTGAATAACAAATCTAATAATGACTGCTGCTTCTCATACAAACAAGAAATGACATCCTTTTTCATTTTTATTATTTTTTCAAAGTCATAATCTGGAGTTAGGAAAATGCCATGTGGATCTGTACACAGTTCAGCTTCTCTGTGATGCATGCCAGACTTTTGTGGCTGGGAGATTTGCCATGCATTTAAACCAGTTTTTGTTTAATTTCCTTGTTTGCAATTGTACATTCTAGCTGCAATGTGTAAAACATTCTAGAGCTGCTCTCCAAAGAATGCATGGAAATTATACGTTGAGAGAGGAGGAGTTTACACCTTGAAGCCCGGTAATGTTTGAAGCATACAATACCAGGCAACGGAAGTCCTGTCTCCAAACCAAAATAGTCTGCTCAACAGAATGGGAGATAATTCTAGCACACAGCTTCTCCTTAATGTAGTATTTTGCCATTTGAATAGCAACTCCTATTGTTCATTACCTGTATTCCAGTCCCATTTCCAGTCCAAAGAAATCACCATGTCACTTACATTGCACATAACACTGTGCCCTTTACATGTTACATACAAGCACACCAATGTTCTTCCATCTTTCAAGAGGGGTGATTCATACCATCTTTTCAGATTTTGATTGACAATGCATGGTTGAGCATCTTCCCATTCATTCTGCAGCTCAAGCCTAGCCCAATTCGGAAAGTAGCAAAGGTGCACACGCATGCTCCCAAGTGATCAAAAAGATAAAAACTTCTTATGAGTGGGGGAAACCAAGTCCATAGATTCTCCCAGGAAGCACATTGGTATCCCAACCACCGAAACCTCCTCAATCTCCAGGTACTCAGCTCACCTACATTAGCAAACTCACTCTGGCCCTGGTCCTAAGTGCAAAGGGGATGCATGAAGTATCTTACTTTGAAGGGATTGTGTCTTGGGTGCATAGTAGAATTATAAATACATCAACATCAGTGTAAGCGTGGGGATGAATTGTGCTGATATTCAATGAATTCGCAATGGCTTCCTCATATTTACAGCTTCCTTTTGCTTGTTACCTAGGAATGTATGTTTTGCTGCATACAAAACTAGGCATCATGGTCAACACCAGTCCCAGGAAACAGTCCCGCTCCCAAATTATTCCAAAATTCCAGTAACACAACTAACCTGGGGTTATAAGATCACTGTTCACTGCATTTCCCTGCTACCTGATCAACTCTCAGTGATGAGGGGGAAAGTGACATCATGGCATGCACTAAAGTCCCAAAGGGAAAGATGAATAGGATTGGGTGCAGATCATTTTCAAGGCTATGACTCAAAAAATAATGAACTAAAACATGGGGAAAACAGAATAATTAGAGAAGGTCTTGTAGATAGAATCACAGAATCATAGAGTTGGAAGAGATCACAAGGGCCTTCCAGTCCAACCCCATACTATCTAAGAATACATCTAGTGTGACTAGTCCAAACCTGGGGTCAGTGTAGGAGGAAATCTGGAGATAGGGAATCTCCAACTAATGTCTCTCTGGCCTCTTCAAGACTTTCAACAAGGAAGAAGCTACAAGGAATAGTTCCGTTCTCAAAGTGCTCTTAAGTATGAAGAAGCGATTCCTAAATTTTCACTTGAAATGTCTCCCCTGGCACTTTGCCTCATTACACCTTATCCCACCAATTAGGGCAGAAGAGATCTAGTTTTGTCACATCTTATTTGCAACAGCCCTTTTGGTACTTGAAGAGCACAACTACCGTGGTCAACCTCACCAGGACCCACTTAGTCTGTTTTTCCCCATCAAGGCTACCCAATTCCTTCAAATGTCCTTGTGGGATTCTTTTTTAGGTCAATTGCCTATTTTCACTCCCACCATGCCTTACATATGCTATTTGGATCTTAATACCATTTTTTACCTTATGCTTTTATAGTTTTGTTTTTTTTAAAAAAAAATCCAAAACATACTTTCATATTTCCTTTTGGTACTATTCCTGCTCTCACCTCCTTTCTTCACCATCTGACAATTATGATATCAGCCAATCTTAAGATGGCACTCAAAAGTTTGCTTTGTTTGCTTTATAAATAACCAGCTGAACCCGGCCACGCGTTGCTGTGGCTTTTTCTCTTTCCTGTGTCCCAGTCTATATATATATTTGTGTGTTTTGTGTATGTATGTATAGATATGGATTTGTGTCTATGTGTACATATGTGTCTGTGTGTGTATGTGTGCGTACTTATGTATATGTGTATATGCATATGCGTGTATGTGTAGATGTGTGTAAGTACAGATGTGTGTAAGTGTGCATGTGTATATTTCAGTGGATGTATATATGTGTGTATGTGTGCATGTCTATATGTACACACGTGTGTGCATGTGGCGAAGACACTGCCTTTTATACTACCTTTCTTCCCTCTCCCCCTCATCCCTTAGCTTTTCTTTTCTCTGTCCTCCTGCCTCTTCTTCCTCTCTCCCTACCACCAACATTCCGACACTCTAAACTGCCAGAGGGGGCTGGCTCCCAGCCTCTACAATCTGAGGGAGTATTTGCATAATGCCTCTAATTGGCCAGCACCACCAACATTCCAACACTCTAAACTGCCAGAGGGGGTGGCGTGGGAGATCATGGGAGTTGTAGTCCAATTTTTTTTTGTATTTTTGGTCGTGTTGTTTAATTTTTTTTGGGTGGTAAACATACCTCGTGGGGTTTTGTGTGTATGTGGGCTGATTTGGTGTGTCTTCCTTGTGTGGTTTTGCTGTCTATAGGCTACTTAGGATGACAGCTCTATTTTTATATATATAGATAGCACCCTGCATGCACTATGACTTAGGAGTGTTGTAATAAAAATATTGTTAATACTCACACAACAAGCCTTATTTAGATGGTGCTAGTGCAGTGATGTCTATTAGCTGAGGCTTCTCCAGATAAATGATAGCAGTTAAAAGAACTGTGTAATAACACAGCCATAACGGAAAATACAAGCTGAATTATGGTTAATCATTTCCGCTGTTCCAATAGACAGAGGCTGAGGGCTTTGCTCTTGTAGGCAAAAGACTCTCAATCTCAACAAAACGTGGATGTATCAGCAGGCTGGAGGAAGTCTAAAGGTTTCCAGAAGCGAGAGAAATATGTTGAGAAAAAACACAAAGGGAGAGCAGTGTACCCTTGAAACACCTCACTGAGGCTGAGCAGGAGGGTTGACTTGAAGAAAGAACAGAAAATGGATCTGACATACCCCCTGTCCAGATTTGATAGAGACTATCACTTTTGACTTTTATGGGTGTGATTATTCATAGATTTGATTTTTTAAATGTTCTGTCTAGGAATCTCTAGGTCCTCCAGTGTGTCTCTATGGTCAACTTCTGCCAGTCATGCTGGAGGACAAAGGCATTTCTAGAGAGAACACCTCTATATGAATCTTAAAGTCCTTCAATGTGATGCTAGAAGACACAGAATTCCTGGAGAAGTATTTTCTCAAATAAAATAAAATTGGAATTTATCTGTGGTGTTTCACTTCACTGAGGCCTTGCGCCCCTAACCCCAGTAAATGGGGAGGCTGACTGTAATAGCTCATCATCCCACTTTGCCAGCTGCTTTTAAAAATGTCCCAGTTTCTTTCTCCTCCCCTGACTTTCTCCCTTTGTCCTTGACTTACTCCAACTGCTGCAAACTGTTCAAAGCAGAAAAATATTATGCACTCAACTAACTCAGCAAGGGGATGGGAGAGGGGAGGAAGGGTGAAACTGACTTTCCAGCAGGCTCAGGCAAAGGCAAACTCCTGCAGCCTCTCCTAGCTTGTGCCTTATTAACTTATTATTCTGCAAGTCACTTCTGGAAACTCCCTCCTGGGCACACACAGGCCTGGATTAACACTTTTTTGCGCCCTAGGCCACACTTTGAAATTACACCCCCTTTAAGCCAACCTCCCGCCACCTCTAAGGCCCCCATTCCCACCGGCTGGAAAGCTCAGCTGTTATCTGAAGGTCTCCTCGGGAGTTGGGAGGCTTGGGGAGAGCGCAGCGAGTGAAAACTCGCTCCAAAGGTGTGCACGAGAGAGAGAGAGCGCGCAGAGAGAGAGAGAGAGAGACCGAGAGAGCGCAAGAGAGAGAGAGAGAGAGACCGAGAGAGAGAGCGCGAGACAGAGAAGAGAGAGCGCGCACGAGAGAGAGCAAGAGAGAAAGCAAAAGAGAGAGCGCACGCGAGAGAGAGAGCAAGAGAGGGAGAGAGGGAGAGAGAGAGACGGAGGGGACGGAGCAGAGACTTTGCCGGGAGAAGGAGCGAGGAAGGGCATGAGAAAGGGGAAAGAGGAGTGCAGACCAGTTTTGGTTTTTTTGGTCCGTGTTCTGCGCCCCCCCCCCGGCTTGCGCCCCTAGGCCATGGCCTCATTGGCGTTATGGGTAATCCAGGCATGGGCACACAGAAGAGTGGACGACTTGGAAGGTGCTGAACAGGCTGTGCTCTGGCATCACAAGATGCAGAGTTAACCTTAAGAAATGGGGCTACAAAGTAGCATCCACAACATGCAAATGCAAAGAAGAGCAAACTACAGACCACCTACTACAATGCGAACCGAGCTCTGCCACATGCACAATGGAGGATCTTCTCACAGCGACACCAGAGGCACTCCAAGTGGCCAGCTTCTAGTCAAAGGACATTTAGCATAGTGCCAAGTTCTTTTTAAAACTTTGTTTGTGTTTTTAAATCCCTCAACAAACTTCCGACATGATAAATAAATAATGATTAACTTTTGCCATCTTGACCATACTAGAACTATTACTGTTACTGGAACTATTTTAATTAATTTCCTATTCTTTTAGCTTTTAACTATTTGAACTGTTTTATGTGTTTTATGTGTAAGTCGCCCGGAGCACTGACGTGGAGGGCGACTCATAAATAATAAAATCAATCAATCAATCAATCAATACTATATTGCTTGACAACTTGTGCTCCTGTTTTCATCTGCGAATGCTGAAATATACGAGCTAAGGAATGAAGTAACGGAGAGCAGCCACACCCCATACAACAAATCTATTCAGAGTGTAACTGTGTACAGTATATTTGCCTCCTTCATTGATTTTAAAATAACTGGATTTCCATGAGGAGTTCTCAATAACCACAAAGCTGTTTGAATCAGAGGTTAATTCTGGCCAGACCATACAATGGTAGGTACGTTTATAGCTTTTTAATTTCCTTCTGCAGTTTTATTTCATTATCACCTGGATAGACTGGGAAAAGAAAATCAATTATGGCTCCATAATCAGAGGCCTTGGGGTCTTCATAGGAAATTAAAAATTATTCTGATGCTCCTGTCAAAGTATGTTGGATTTAGCAGAGTATCATTATCCACCCAATTACACTCTTTGAAGATGTGCAAACTTAATCCAACCTCAAGACACGTTTAATCCTGGCAAAGTGGTATTTCAAGCCTATAGCAAAGCGGGGGTAGACTGTGAGAAATCTTGAGATACTGATGAAATGGTTATTATCAACTCTCAAGCAGAAATTACATCTGCAAATAAGAGTAAAGGCTTTCAAAGTTTTTAAGGTCATCTCAGTCAGAACAAACAGAACAAAATCTGGATAGAATTCCTGGTCCCCTGACAACCCAATCTCTGGCATCTTGACTCACTCCCAATATCCATAATTGTCACCCACTAAACACACAAGACACCTTCCCTTTAATCTACAACAACAGCAGCACTAGTGGAGCGGTGGAGGAGGAAGTTTTTGTTAGCGTAATCAATTCTAGTAAGTAGAAGGGAGTGGGAGGTGTTCGGTTTTTGTTGTTTTATTTTTTATATGCCTTCAGTTTTGGCCAACCCCCCCCCCCGCCCCCGCTTACTGACATCAGCTATTTACAGTAACGGGTTGAGAACTCAGTTCAAGTTAAGCATACCAGAATTCACCTTTCTCTAGTAAAGTTTATCCAGAATTTTTGGTATAAAAAGCATGCCATATCCCTATAGGGGAAATACCCATTTGTAACGGCAATTTCTATCATTAAAGATCTTCACATGGACAGGAAGGGGAGAAGAGGTACCAATGAACGGTGAAAGGGCAAAGGCTACCCTGAGTGTTGCTGACTGTTTCTAGCTATCACCAATTGGAATCAACCAGAGATGCCAATTTACTTACAGGGTGGGCAGGAGGCTCAGGAAGAATTCAGGCCCTTTAAATAAATTTAAAGACATTTCTCATTACTTTGTGATAGTTTCCATTATTTCCCTTTTAGGCTGAAATCCTACACACATGTATCTTAAACCAAGAGGGACATAAGTGCATCTACACACTGTAGAATAAGTACAGCTTGACCCCACTGTAACTATCACTGCATACTGCTGTGGGAACCTGGGAGTTCTAGTTCTCAACCTGTGGGTCCCCAGGTGTTTTGGCCTACAACTCCCAGAAATCCCAGCCAGTTTACCAGCTGTTAGGATTTTTGGGAATTGAAGGCCAAAACATCTGGGGAACCACAGGTTGAGAGCCACTGCTTTACAGGGTCTTTAGTCTTCTCTGCTAAAGAGTGCTGGTACCTCACCAAATTACAAATCCCAATATCCATAGCATTGATGCATTGGAAGTTAAAGTAGTGACAGACTGTATTAATTCAACAGTATATCTCCACTCTCAATTGTGACTAGAGATGAATCTATCCTCAAAATCCACAACTGAAGTCAATCAGGTTTGCAATTGTTAGGGACACAGTGACAGCATTTGTGAAGTTCTATACACCAGAAATCCTATGTCTTCTGATCTTTAAACGGCGATTTTTTAAATCTCTGTTGGATTTCTACATGTTTTTAATCTGATGGTATTTTTATTACGTTTGTTCATTTTCAAAAAGAATCCACGTTTTAGTTGCAAAACTGGAGAATATTGCTACTAATCCAATTATTTGTTAACAAATTTAACATAAGGGCATAGCCTTAGCAAGCTGGGTAGAAAGGGCAGCAATAGTAATGTGCCATTCATCACCATGCCGAATGCACAGATGTCTGCTATGGCTCACATGCTCAGAGGCTTGGCAAACAGCTACAATTGTGGCTGTTCACCATTTATAGGCGAAGCAACACGAAAAGGGAAAAGGAAACATGTGAGAAGAAGCCATGACATTTTGATGAGGACACCAACCAATGAGCTGTCTTCATTGGTTGGAACTAGAGAAATAACGAAGCTGATGTTTCGACCGTTCCAGATGGAAGCATAGTTCAATGCTTGCTTTTAAATATTTACTGTATGCATAAACATATTATTGGATTAGCATCCAATAAATGCAATCTTCACGGCATTTTGGAGACCTTTCATGCATGGGCTATGTAAAGCCTTAGAATAAACCATTCTTTACATTCATTCATAATAAATCAACATCTACCTTTGCCATCACCAAGGACAAACTGTGAAAGCAACACTGTTCTAGCTTGCTCCCGTTGCAAGAAAAAGAACTGCAGCCCTCATTTTGTTATTATTAAATTCAATAAAACCCTGTTTCTTAATGTACAGTACAATCCTCATATGCATAGGAATCTTCACATGGATTCATAAAACTGCAGATTATAGAGAATCCTATTGAAACTAATGACATCCGGCTCAATAATGCCATAGTTATACTAGAAGACCTAGAAAGTGTCTAGGGGTGACATATGTTGTCAGGCATGGATAAATGTCTACGAGTCTTGAGTCTTGAGGACCTCTGTGTTGGATTCATACTGTATATAGGTGAGGGTTTGCCCTCCCAGAGAAAATACAGGAAAGAATGCTGGACTTAAACCTCTTCTATTTTTATGTTCAACCTGTATTGTATCCAATTGTATATACATGACTTTGATTTTGTCTTTAACATTTTTTCATATACATATTTTACTAAGCTGTGATATGCTATCTTCTGAGACTGTGTTTTCTTTTAGGAATCATTTTATTCTGTGGTTTTAATGCTATTTAGATTGTGATTTTATCGTGGTGTTGATGTAATCCTCCCCAAGCCACTGGGAGTGGCGGCTAATAAGTCTAATAAATAAATAAATAAATAAATAAATAAATAAGTGTTGTGCTTGAACTCAGCACTGATAAAGTGTGGATAATAATTAGGGTGCTCTTGTTTTCAGCATTGCTAAATATCCATACTAGTCTTTGATGTAACAGTCTTTAGGACTTAAGAGTGGTATAATAATAAACAGACTGCCAAATATCATTATACCAAACTTAACAATATAAGGGCTCTATCTATGCTAAACCAAACTGTGTGGCCACTACCTGGCTTCCTCCTGCTAACATCACATGTGCACAGGTATCGAGAAGCAAACTACTGAAACGATATTATCACACACATTTTATGAAGTATTACCAAATTTTATGAAGTATGCAACAAAAAAAGGGGGGCTTGACTGACCTCATATATTAGATAAGGACCACAACAAGTTTTCCAATCAGCATATCTTCTGTGAAATTGAACTAAGTTCTTATGCAGGTGAACACTCTCAAAATCTCCTCAATTCCAGAGTTTGTAGATGTTATTGGGGAAATAACTCCTACTGCCATATAGGGAGTATGACCAGAAAAGCAAAGGTGGAAAGGGGGAAAAATAATCTAACTACATGAGTTTTCCCAAACCTGGTGTTCTCCAGATATGTTGAATTACAACTCTCAGAACTGGAAAAGCTAGTGAAGCCATTCAGGAATGCCAGCTATACCATATTTACTTTTTTCTTTTCTTAAAAAAGAAAAGGTTAGGCACTTGATCTTGAGAGATGCACCATGAAAAAATATGCTGAGGGCATATTGGATTTCATGAGGCTTTCAAAGGTCTCCAAACTGCTTCATAAGCAAGTTTCTTTAAAAAGCAGATTTCAATGAAAGAATGTAGTAGTGCGATATGCCAGCCTCAATGGCTGAGAACAAAAAGAACTCCAGTTCTAAAGGCCAGTTTCAAAACAGTAATATGGCATGGATGTCATAGAGGTCTGCATAAACATGTACAGCCACAACTCAATCTACCTTTTTAATTTTCTAATGTTAGAATCCTATTCCCACAGAGGAGTTTCATAAATGGTTGTTTAAAGTCTTATTTGAATAGAATTCCATAAGAGAAGCTTGGGGACATGGTTGTTGACCCTCTCATTTCTACTACAGACTCATTGTCTGGCAACAACACCTTTCCACATATTGGGAAAACTCCACAGTGCAGTGCTAACCATATCTGCAAAGGTTCCCAGAGTGATTTAGAAACCTGAAACATACAAAGCAACACAAATGCTAAAACCCTGAGCTAAAAGGAGTGACAACATTTGCAACATATAGTGTTCAAAACGGTATGTGGGGGATAGGAAGAGAATACGCCATGAAAGATGAGTGTGTTGTTTCCACTGCTCTTAAATATGTGATATTTGAACCAACTATACATGGAAAGATCTACTAGTTATAGAACTACTCTATAACTGAGATATCTAAATGCACTCTAGAGCAGGGCTTCTTAAAACTTTTTCCACTTGTGAACCCTTTCCGCCCCAGAAATTTTTACATGTCCAAAGATAAATGGGTATATAAAATAGATATAAAATCAAACATTTACTTATAGTAAATCAGCATTTGCAAGTCTTCATACAGGCTAATTTTTCCATTTTTATGAAGGAGAGCATTTTCTATAGAGTTCATCTGTATGGTCTTGCTAACAGATTCAAATAAAGTCTGAAACAGCCACTAGGTAATGTTCAGAAACCATTTACTGTTGCCAAATATTTCAGAAACAGTATTCTAGAGCAGTGTTTCCTAACCTTTTTTGAGCCGAGGCACACTTTTAACATTAAAAAAATCCGGGGGCACACCACCAACCAAAATGACACAAAATGACACTCTAACACAGTAAAGAATGGCTGGGGGATGGTGGCCTGCTGGGAGCAGCTGCTGGGAGTGCCGAAGCCGGGGGAGGAGATCATGCCCCTCCCCCTCCCCCCTGGCTTCAGCTCTCCCACAGCTTCTCCAGCCTTGAGGGTGCAATGCCAAGCCAGCGGTGGCAGAGCCAGCACAATGCTGCCTTGGCACTGTCCCCTCAAGGCTGGAGAAGCTGTAGGAGAGTGGAATCTGGGGAAGCTGGGGGAGGGGCGGAGCCAGGCTGCACCATGCCTCTCCCCCGGCATCCTCCTCCGCGCAGCTTCAGCGAGCGAGGGGCGAGAGTCATGGCAGATTGGAGGCTGGCTGGGGAAGTGGCCGAAGGAGGCGGCGCCCCAGCCCCTTCTTTTTCTTCGCCCCCTTCCTCCTCCTCCCCCCTCAAACAGCAGGAGTTTGGCAGGAGGAGGGGGGAAGGAAGGGGGGCAGAGAGCTTTTCTCGTGGCACAGCAGGAGGTCCTTCACGGCACACTACGGCTCACAGCAGTTGGGAAACACTGTTCTAGAGAATCCTGTAACTCTAAATGGGTAGACCTGGGAATCAAGCTGTGTTGAGAGACAAACACAGGATGAGAAAATACTGTGTGAATGTAAGGTGTCTGTTCCCAAAACTCCACTGCCATTTAATCTCTCCCAGAAGCATGCTGAAGCCCCACTTGTATAAACTCAGATTGTTATTGCTGGGCTTCATGGTTTGGTTTTTTTTGTTTTGTTTATTTTATGAAGGCCATGCCTATGGAACAATACAAAGGGACCGGTCTGTTTTGGCTCCTAGCTTTCTCCCAGAATTCTTACGCTATTCTTTATAGTAATCTCAAATCACTGAAATTCCTATGTTTCTACCGCTGAGAACTATGGCAGCCATACTGTTAATTTTTGAAGTCTAGACATGTTCTTGCCCTTCCTCTCATTGACAGACTGGGAAGGGAGTAAGAGCGCTTTATGTGTGAATGAAGCCCACATTCTTAATAAAATATAAAAGGAGAGCCATCATCCCAAGAGTGATGTGGATATGCATAGATATTATTGTGCTTTAGGCATCTCTGGAAAATAAATGTTACTTTATATGCTCATGAATTAGTCTAAAAAATTATTCAAAAAATCAACCTCCAGAACTTGGGTTGACTTATCCATGGGTCAATGTCGGTACTGTACATTAACTCTTATTTAAAAACAGAAGCATTTCTGAGTAGAGTGGTGAGAGCTTGATCTGTCCTGGGATAACCTAAAAGCAGCACTTGGCTCCCTCAACTCGTTCTGCCATGGCACTGCGTCTGGCCTTTTTGAATTCCTGGATGGCCAGTTCCCAAAAGCAGCACATACAGTATATTTTCCCTCTCTCTGCAGAATGACCCTCAACTTGCCCACAGGTCATAGCAAAATCCATAATGTTGGCCTACAAACTTGCTCAGGAGGTTGACCTATGCATGAGTATATATGATGCACAAGATGTGCCTTTAACAAACGAATCCTTAATTGTATTGTCCAAGGCTTTCAAGGCTGGAATCACTGGGTTGTTGTAGGTTTTTTTGGGCTATATGGCCATGTTCTAGAAGCATTCTCTCCTGATGTTTCGCCTGCATCTATGACAGGCATCCTCAGAGGTTGTGAGGTCCTCTGAGGATGCTTGCCATAGATGCAGGCAAAACATAAGGAGTGAATGTTCTAGAACATGGCCATATAGCCCGAAATGCCTACAACAACCCAGCGAATCCTTAATTCCTACTACATACAGGTATGTCCCTTCCAACTCTACGATTCCAAATCTATGGACAGCTCATGCCTTCTTCTTAGGATGTAGGCCTAGCACAGGGAATATTATTCTTCCGTCCAACTTATAAGGAGATGTCATTTTAAGGGACTAGGTTCAGTCACCCAAACACATCAACCTAAATAAATAAGTTGGATAGGTTCTTTTCTATCCTTGTCATATGGCCTGCTTAGTTACGGCACAAAACTATGGCCTGGGTAGAGGCCCTAAAACCAGAGTCTGGAAAAGTGTGGGAGTTTTGGCCTAAAACACCCAGAATCCTCCCAATCAATATGAGCAGTTGGCAAACTGAGGGGTTCGGGGAGTTTTCACTTTAAGACGGGCCATGTGATCCCTTCCAACTCTTAAGATTCTATGATACTATGGAAAACAACTTTTCCAAGCTAATATTCGATCAATTTTTCTCTTCAGGCTCCCCATATGCTGTGTTTCATGCTGCAGCCTAAAGAGTTTTGCAGATGTTACCACATGTGGCTCAGCATCCTTCATGTCTTCAGGCTTTTCAGTGCAACGATAAGTTCTTGTTGTATTGCTACAGTTCTGCAAACCTAACAGCTGGCTCCTTTGATGTACTATAAGCCCTTACATATAAACATTTTTTTTCCCCCTGGGCCTACTGGCAAGTTCCTGCAATTTCTCAGCCAGCTCATGGAAACCAGATTCTGTTTTTTAAAAAAAAACCTTTAAAAAAACCCCGACTGCTTCCCAAATATACCAGATTCAACAGCACATGTCAAAAATTCTCGCTGTTTTGCCAACAAGCGCCAAACTGAGCACCATCTACTCTGACATGTATTACAGAGTAAATACAGTAGATGACAACAGGTGTCACAGCTGGATTTCTAAAGCAAACAGATATTATCACTGGAGACAGGAAGCCTATTGCA
Source organism: Anolis apletophallus (assembly GCA_030556195.1). Lineage (NCBI taxonomy): Eukaryota > Metazoa > Chordata > Lepidosauria > Squamata > Anolidae > Anolis > Anolis apletophallus. The sequence goes on along the minus strand of JARBWK010000003.1, from coordinate 36,615,626 downwards.
AAGTGTATGTGGCTATTTGCATTTCTACTACCAGCAGGGAGACTGGATCCCAGCAGGGGAGACAGTTAACTAGGTCAGTGAGCCTTGCATTTGGATTCAGTGGGGAAACCGTGCATGCTGGAAATCTATAGCCTCCACAGACAATACTTTGAGGTTAGAACCTCTTCTGTCCATATATTATTCATTTTTTTTGCCAAGAAACCACATGCTTGGCCCCCTAGGGACATTTTTCTTGCTGCCTTTGCACAAAACCTTACCACTCCGTGTACAGTAAACCTGCAGCTGCTAAACAAACAGAACTCATGTCCCTCACTCTCAGATTACACTGGGACCAGTGGAACCCCTTTCCTTAACAGCTTTATCATTTCTCCTGCAATAAGCCCCTCAGGCCAATGAGCTGACACACTTTGTGGGTCACAATCAGCTCTAGGGCATGCTGTCTAGCAGTTTTAGATACATAATCCCTTTCTTAATATTCTAGATAATGAGGAGTCTGTTTCATTTTTGTGCTGTCAGTACTTAGAGAGGGGGATTATAACAGCCATGTGGACACGTGGCATTATGAGAATACTAAAGAATGGCCAGCGGGAAGGATGGGAGAGATGGAGTTACTGGGCTGTCTGAGTTAATCTAGAACTTCACACTCTAAGCTCTGCCCATTGACCTTTCCACTGTTACTAAAAGCTGTCTAACCTATCAAACCGTCAGGGCTCTGAGGAAGAGACTGTAGTATTGCTAACGGAGAAACCAAAACGACAGTGTGTGGGGAAGGACAGTCAGGCACTAGGCAGGCTGCCCGAGTCGCTGCTTGGTGGCTGGCAATAAGCAAGCAAGCATGAGGCTGGCCGGCAAGACCTCAGCCAGGTTAGGAGCTGGACCGAGAGAGCGTGGGCATGTGGGCAAGTGAAGCACTGAAGTACAGCTAGCTGCTATACGCTTGTATTTTCCGACACAATAAGGCTGTGCTGCGGCAACTTGAGTGTATGCTATACGCAGAGGTTTCTCCAGCCTGGTGAGATGGTAGGTCGGGAGGTCTAAAGGGTGGCAGCAGCAGAACATTATCTTGCAGTAGCCTTGCCTTCCTGGGATACTTGTCTTCCTTTGGTTGCTGGAGTTTGAGTTTGGGCTTGGGCCTTCCCCCTTTGTCCTTTTCGGAGCACACCTGGTGAAACAGGGGCATCTGCCAATTGCCCCGTAACTGCCTGAGCTCTGGAGGGAGCTTTGGAAGAAGGCTGGACCGGCAGAGGGTGTGTAGTCCCTGGCCTGTGCTGCCGGGATGGTGAAGGATTTTCCTTTCTGGACAGTGACTGGCTTTTGGGGGAAGCACTGAGGTTTCGTGGAGCAAGGATGGGACTCCTAGCTGGTGGACGGAGGAATTTTCTTGGACTGCTCCGTAAGGGAGGGGCAGCAGGGTTTAGGGCTGGTTTTGTTCGGGAGTCACCAGATACATTCCCAGAAGATCTTTGCCCTTGAAATCTGCAGAAAGAAAACAAAGAGAAAGAGGAAAATGGTTTTTCTTTTAATACCAGGGCTAAAGTTAGTGGTTTAGACCCCCAGTCGCTCAATAAGGCCATATGACAAACATTGGCTATACATCCAAATTAATACTGAAAACACATAGGTCACATTTACCAACATAACCTTGGAGGTGTCTATGGACAACGCCAGCTCTTCCGTCTTAGAAATGGAGATGAGCACCACCCCACAGAGTCAGACACAACTAGACTTAATGTCAGGGGAAACCTTTACCTTTACCTTATCTGTATGTTTTGTGTTGTACGCACCTCGAGACACAAGGAGAGGTGGGTAACAAATACATTTATTAGTAGTACAGTATTAGTATTATTGGGAAGCAAGTCTAGCCTTTCTTTCATACATTTTCATACAGCTGGTGCGCAGCTTTGGGCTTGAGTGTCACCAGTACGCTGATGACACTCAGCTCATTCTGAGGATGGAAGGCCGACCCGACTCTGTACCCGATAATTTCCATGTTTGCCTTGAAGCCGTTACTGGATAGCTGCGAACCAGTAGGTTAAAGGTGAATCCAGCGAAGACGGAGATCATTTGGCTAGGTCGCCCGGGTGGTGGGGAACTCCAGCTACCAACCCTGGAAGGCGCGGCTTTATGCCCGTCGTCTTCTGTAAAAAGCCTTGGAGTCCATTTGGACACTCGGCTCTCCATGGAGACCCAGGTCTCCATGGTCAGCCGAGCTGTGTTTTTCTACCTTCGCCAGGCTCGGAAGCTGGCCTCCTACCTGTCCCGCCGCAATCTGGCCACGGTGATCCAAGCGACAGTCATCTCAAGGTTGGACTACTGTAACGCTCTTTACATTGGCCTACCTTTGTCGGTGATCCGAAAACTTAAGCTAGTGCAAAATGCCGCAGCCCGCATGCTCACAGGCACGCCTGTGGGCTACCGTATTACACCTGTGTTGCGGGAATTGCACTGGCTGCCTATTGAATTCCGGATCACTTTCAAAGTGTTAGTTCTGACTTTCAAGGCCTTGTATGGTCTGGGGCCAGTGTACCTGAGGGACCGCCTTATCCCATACTGTCCCAGGAGATCACTGAGATCTGAAGACAAAGACCTTCTACTGGTTCCGAGCGCCAAAGCCTATCGCCTCACGTCAACGAGGAGAAGGGCACTCTCCATTATTGCCCCTATGCTTTGGAATTCCTTGCCGCCGGAGGCCAGGTCGCTCCGTGACCTTCTGGCTTTTCGGAAAGACAGCAAGACCTGGCTATTCCGGCAGGCTTTTGTAACTGAGTCAGTTCAGATACATGCTAGCTGAGCAAATACTGCTGTTCAATGCAACCTTTTAATGTTTTATTATTGCTGTTTTATTGCTGTGTGGTTTTATTGTTTTACTGTGTTATGCACTACTGTACTCTGTTATTCCCAAATTTGTGAGCTGCCCGAGCCACCTGAGAGTGGCGGCTAAGAAGTCCAATAAATAAATAAAAATAAATAAAATAAACATTTTGTGCAAGTCTTGTGGAAGTGTACAAAACAGCTGGTTGCATGGAGGCCAGATAAGTGTAGTTCTTTCCCCTTTAGAAGATTAAATGAGCAAAGGTCTTTGTATCCCTAATTGTGTGAATGCCATCTGGACAGAAAACTTGAACTGAATGAACTTCATTCACCACCATCAGGATTAGTTCTGCTATAAATTGGACCAGTATCATAAGTGGGAGACTTCATGCGCTGATCACCATACTCTGTTGGCTGAATAGTCCCATGGCATTCCCTTGCCACTGTTGGAAAGGCACTCCACTAAGCTGTCATACCACCCTTAATACTGTATGCGTATTGCCCTTTCCTGGCATAACCAGCCTTGAGGGTTCTTTAGTGAGGAATAAATGTGAAATCCCATAAAATGTTAGTAGATGTAATGGTGTTATCTGGATTGTAGATTCTAGAAGACAAGTAGATGCCTCCGTGTGTGGGTGAGGAATCTTTCCTAATCTTGACACGGCTAATATTCCAGGGACTGTATTCCAGTGGTGGGTAAGCTCATTCCTATTCTATCATTTACATGTATGCAAGAATAGATAAATGACTCCACTCCAGCAGCAACAAGTTTTTCACAAAAAGCTTCCCCATGCAGGCAATGAGAGGCTTTTTAAAGGTAACTGGAAGTAGGAAGGGTGATAATGTACAAGCATCTGACTTCTTTTGCTATGACACCATCCGGAAATCCACCAGGTATAATATGTTCATGGTTAGTCTTTTAAAAAAAAACCCATATTCCATTGGCTTCTATGGGAGGCTTCGTAATTGATGATCAAAGACAATTTTCAAGAGACAGGTGGCACCACAACTGGATGGGAATGCCAGCTTCAGGCTAATCTTTCTATCCCAGCCTGTGACCAGTTCCCCTGAAGACACTCCCACCCATTCTGAAAAGAGGCTTTGAAACAGTTTCCATTGATTCATAGAATCATAGAATCGCAGAGTTGGAAGAGACTTTGTGGACCATCCAACCACCTGCCAAGAATCAGGAAAATCACATTCAAAGCACCCCCAACAGACGGCCATTCAGCCTCTGTTTAAAACCCTCCAAAGAAAGAGCCTTCACCACACTCCAGGGCAGAGAGTTCCACTGCTGAATGACTCTCATGGTCAGGAAGTTCTTCCTAATGTTCAGGTGGAATCTCCTTTCCTGTAGTTTGAACCCATTGTTACACGTCATAGTCTCCAGGGCAGCAGAAAACAGGCCTGCTCCCTCCTCTCTATGACTTCCCCTCACATCTTTATACATGGCTATCATGTCTCCTCTCAGCCTTCCCTTCTGAAAGCTAAACACGACCATGGAAACTGCCAATGGAAACTGTTTTGAAAGTCACATCACTGATAAGAGGACATGACCAAAAAGAGCAGGCTGTTATCTACTCAGGGAGGTCAGCCAATGGCTTTATACCAGGGGTGGGCAACCTATGGCCCGCAGGCCAGATTCGACCCGGCAGCCGATTCTGTCCGGCCCGGGGAGAAGGGCGTTGGGAGCGGGGCCAAGAAGAAGGGGTGCCGCTGCCGCCATCCCATTGCGGGCTCTGTGGGGCCTGTGTCAGCCGGACCCGCAGCGGGAGCACTCAGCGACCTGCGCGGGCTGATCACCCCGGCTAATCACCGGGTTGCCAGGGTGATTAGCCGCCTCAGATCGCCGAGTGCTCCCCCTGCAGGCCCGGATCACCTCCAGGAATGGGAGGCACTCCAAAGCCGCCGCTCCTCCAGCCTGTCTGCCGACACAGGCCCCCACAGAGCCCGCAATGGGATGGCGGCAGCGGCACCCCTTCCTCTTGGCCTCCAGGGATGGCAGGCACTCCATAGCAGGGCGATCAGCTAGGGAATGGCTGGGGGCGAGAGCCAGCGGAGGCCTGCTGCCTTTGATCGCCTGCTGCTCTACTCTCCTCTGCTGTGGTGGCGGCTGAGTCCACTTTGCCATCCTCTGGGCTGGGTCCCTTGGGCCATTCCATCTTGGGATCCTTCCTCTCTTGAGAATGTCAGCCTTCATCTTGGTTCGCACCTTGTCTTCTTGAATTTAATTTAATTCAATTTTAGTGGTTTATTATTATTATTTTATAATAATTTTATTATAATAATATAATGATATAATATATAATATAATATAATAATGTTATATTATATTATAATTTCAATATATTATAATGTGTATATATATTATAATATAATAATTATGATATTAATACTAATAATATATGAATATTTCTTGATATATTGTTAATATTAATGATGTGTAATATATAGTAAATATAGTGAGTAAATAAATAAATAAAGTCGCTTAGAATGTAGTCCAGCCTCTAGGTGCGGCCCTCCATAATATTTTTTGGCTCTCGTGTGGCCCCTTGAAAAAAATAATTGCCCACCCCTGCTTTATACTATTGCATGACTATTCTGTTCAAAAAGGAATAATCATAGTCCTGAATATGGGCTGACTGGATATATACAAGCAAGAACTAAGAAGTCAACAATGACTTCAAACAACTCACAAAGACTATAACTGACGCAAGAAATTCTGTCTGTTCTTGGAAACTAAGTAGGGTCAGGCCTAGTAAACACTTGGATGGGTGACTACCAAGGAATACAGGTACTGTAGGCTATCTTTCAGAGGAAGGCAAACCACCTCTGAGTATTCCTTGCTTAAGGAAACCCTATAAAATTCATGAAGTCATTATAAGTTAACCAGGCAACATGAAGAAACATATACAAAGATAGCTTGGGAAAGCTACTTTTTCAGACTACAAGTCTCAGCGCCACACAGTGGCTGGGGAATTCTGGGAGTGATTGTCTAAAAAAGTAAATTTTCAACGCTCTGGACCAGAACCTCCAACACAAACCTACCTGTTGGTCGTCTCCTTGTCACCAAGACTGCTACTCACTGCTGGTGTTAGAAGTGCTGAATGGCTCCCACATTTCAATTCTTTCACTGGTGGCTTTACAGGCACAATGGGACGAGGGATCCTGCTCTTTGTACTTAGACTTCTCTCATCAGTCTTAACTAGAGAAAACTTCTCCTGAATTCCCATCTTCTTTGGGGTAAAGTCATCTGAGTCATGGGTGTCCTCTTCAGATCCAGTGGCTGATAAGGTTTCTGAAGCTCGTCGCCTCTCATCACTGGAAGAAGCAGAAGATGAAGCTCCTGAAGCTAATCTGAGCAGACGATTTTGTCTTTTCTCCATCACCAGGCGGGCCAAATCCTGCTGTTTCAGCCGCTTATACAATCTCTCCTTGCCAGAGTTTGATCCTGAAAGGTCTGAACCAGTGTCTTCTTCAGAGAGTAAGATAGGGATCCGGCTTCTGTGCCTGATGCTCAAGGGCTTCTTGGGACTTTCTTTTGGAGCATCCGGGAGCGTTTCTTTTTGTTTTAGGGACTCTGTCGCAAGATTTTGATTTTCAAGGCTAGGCTCTTCTGAAATCGGCTTATCTACTTCTTCCAAATCTAACTGAGGGACAAGTTTATCTTTAAGTTCTAGCTCTTCCTCTTCCATTTTGCTTCCATTGAGAAGCAAGACCTGTTCCACTCCGATATCAGAGGTGGTTTCAATATGGTTGACAGAAAGAGCACAGCTCTCCATCTCTCCTCCTTCCAGGGCTGAATTCACACTTCCGTTTTCTACCAAAACTTGATTTTCTTCTAGTTCTTCTTCAACTATTATCTCTTCAAACTGTCCTGGAGTGGGATATTCCTCATGCCTCATCAGCTGTCCACTGGAAGACATAATGTTTAAATGGGTCTTTTCAGCAATATGAACAAATGTGCGCTCAACTTTGGTAAAAGGGGAGGAGGTTGTGGCCACAGCAACAGGAGGCTTTGGTTCTGACTTAAGGATGGAGGACAATGTTCCTGGCTCGGATACATCCAGTTGACTTCCCATAGGCTGAGGTTTCTCGTTTTGCGGGGTCAAAGCAGCAAGAGTTCCAAGATCAACATCAGGAGCCAGGTCTGTGTTCACGGGGGACTTCTTTACGTCCCCTGGAGAAAAGAGGACCAACGTCTTTGAGCCTTCCTCAAGTTCCAAGTCTCCTTCTGCAGCTGAAGCTCGGCCCTTGGACTCCTTCTGGTCGTCAGCCAAGAGGGTAGATGGGGCACCTTCCTGACTTCGCTCGGTGCTTTTCTGGCTCACATCACTGCTGGACTCACTGTGCATGTCAAGCTCTTCTCCTAATTCGCCAACATCTTCCTCATCTTCCTCCTCTCCCCCTTCCTCTTCCTCTTCCTTCTGTTCATATCTTCCATTTGCCATTTCCAAATGGGCTGTAGGTGTTTTGCAAGGGGCAGTTAAGACAACATTTGAGAAATCCACTTTCTTTGCACGCTGGAAGATTCTGGACCTTTCTCTATGTTCTGATACATCCCTTTTGAAATCTTGATAAGGCAAACTTAAAGGCACCACCTTGGGGAGACCATTCATTTCAAAAGGCTTCAGTGTGAATACCTGGAACAAGATCCATAAAAAAATCTGGTTAGTCACGAGATTATTGAAACTACATTTAAAAAGAGAACTGGAACTGATCTGTTCATCATATTTTCAGAAGAATTAATTAGAATGAGATAATCTCAACGAGATGAGCCCCCGGTGGTGTCCCTGGTGGTACAATGGGTTAAACCCTTGTGCACAGATTACAGCACGCACTGTTTAATACTACGCATTTGTGCACTGCTACAATGCCAAGCCAATACAGAAGGTCCCCGGTCTTGGAAGACGCTCTGGGAAGAGCGAAACGATTCAGCGCAGGTATTTATACAATCGTGCAGTGCACCACTTGGACTATTACCACACAAAGAGTGTGTTTGATTGTGTTTGATGGACAATATATGGACTGTACATGGACTGTACAATTTACCACTTATTGATAACATTTAGAAAGTGGTTTGCTCCATTGCGACTCTCCATAAGATACAGACTCTGGGAATAATTCCCACATCATTTGATACAATGAGACGTGAGTGATATTCACAACTCTATATTTTGTGTTGAATGCCAAAAATATTGTGTTGAACGAATTTATATGTGCTGACCTTAGATATTGTGTTGAATGCCTAATAATATAGCTTAATTACATTGTTCTTTACATAATTGGTGTTTATTTTGATACTATATTTGCGTATGCAAAGCTTCTTTTGGCTTCTCAGTCACAAAGAGTAACCACTACCAGTTTAGTTGAGTTTAAACCCTTGTGCCGGTAGGAGTGCTGACTGAAAGGTCAGTAGCCGGCAGGAGTGCTGACTGAAAGGTCAGTAGTTCGAATCCAGGGGTGAGTCCCTGTCTGTCAGCTCCAGCTTCCCATACTGGGACATGAGAGAAGCCTCCCACAGGATGGTAAACCATCTGGGTGCCCCCTGGGCAACGTCCTTGCAGACGGCCAATTCTCTCACACCAGAAGTGACTTGCAATTTCTCAAGTCACTCCTGACACGATAAAAAATGAGATGAATACCTTTTTTTCTGTGAAGGATCACATTTTTTCAAGCGTAATCTATCAGATGGGCACATACTAGAAGTGGGTGAAACCAGTGGTGGGCAAAGCTAACATTAATCAACATCACTCCTTAGTATGTTATTGATGAAGTATTTCATAGAATGATAGAATCATAGAATTGGAAGAGAGCACAAGATCCATCCAGTCTGAACCCCTGACATGCAGGAACACACAGTCAAAACACTCCTAACAAATGGGCATGAGCCACATTTCCTAGAATGTAGGTTGTTCACTCAAACATAAACAAAACATGACAGCATTCAAAATAAGAAGCAATATACCGTATTTACTTGAGTCTAATGTTCACCTTTTTTGCCTAATTACATGAGCATTAGATTTTATGATGCATTAGAACAGGGGTGGGCAACCTATGGCCGGCGGGCCGGATGCAACCCGGCAGCCAATTCTGTCCGGCCCGGGGAGAAGGGCATCGGGGGTGGGGCCAAGAGGAAGGGGTGCCGCCGCCACCGCCATCCCATCGCGGGCTCTGTCAGGCCTGTATCGGCAGCCCCAGAGAAAAAAGTAAGAAGCGGGGTGCAAAAAGGTCACAGTCAGTGTATCTTCATCAATATATTTATTTGCAATCAATAATATTTCAAGGATCTTGGAAAGGAATGTGGAATCAATTGTTCGATATATTCAATATTTTAGTCGCAGTCAATTCCGAAAAGAAGTATTCATTCATCTGTTAATTTTGTCATAGAAAATAAAAAATCGTAACTATAATATAATGCGATAAAGGTCGACGGTCAGAAATCAAAAGGCTTCGCCGTTTCGCCAGGAATAACCCGGCTTCATGTAACCGGGTTCTCCGCATTCTGTGTTGTCCGTTGATTGAATATGGAGTAGTGGCTGCGTCCACTTGAAATATCGTAATAATATTGAAATAATAATTAATTTGGGTATGTATACCTCATCTTCAGCTTTTATGTATGGGTTGTCCTTTTCTTAGTGGGCTTTATTATAATGTGAAAGAGATGTTTGTAAGCCTGTTGATATATTTTATATTGTAGATTGCACGGACCAGTGGGATTATTTTGTTTTGGAACCGACTGAATTTCCAGGTCCCAATGAAGCCGGGTTATTCCTGGCAAAACGGCGAGGCCTTTTGATTTCTGACCGTCGACCTTTATCGCATTATATTCCGGATTATAGTTATGATTTTTTATTTTCTATGACAAAATTAACAGATGAATGAATACTTCTTTTCGGAATTGACTGCGACTAAAATATTGAATATATCGAACAATTGATTCCACATTCCTTTCCAAGATCCTTGAAATATTATTGATTGCAAATAAATATATTGATGAAGATACACTGACTGTGACCTTTTTGCACCCCGCTTCTTACTTTTTTCTCTGGGGCTGCTTGCAGGACACCCAACACCTTCAATTTAGGCCTGTATCGGCAGACAGGCTGGAGGAGCAGCGGCTTTGGAGTGTCTGCCATCCCTGGAGGCGATCCGGGCCTGCAGCGGGAGCATTCCGCAACCTACGGCGGCTGATTGCCCTGGCGACCCGGAAGACTTGATCGTCTTCCGGGTCGCCAGGGTGATCAGTCGCCTCAGATCGCTAACTGCTCCCCCTGCAGCCCAGATTGCCTCCAGGGATGGCAGGCACTCCATAGCAGGGCGATCAGCTGGGGAACGGCTGGGGGCGAGAGCGGGTGGAGGCCTGCAGCCTCCGATTGCCTGTTGCTCTGCTCTCCTCTGCTGCGGCGGCGGCTGGGTCCGCTTTGACATTCTCTGGGCTGGGTCCATTGGACCATTCCATCTTGGTTCGCACCTTGTCTTTTTGAATTTAATTGAATTTAATTTTAGTGGTTTTTATTATTATTTTATAATAATTTTATTATAATAATTTTATTATAATAATATAATAAATAAGATAATATGTTATATTATATTATAATGTCTATATATATACTATAATATAATAATTGTGATATTAATACTAATATATGAATATTTCTTGATATAGTAATATGTTAATATTAATAATGTGTAATATATAGTAAATATAGTAAATAAATAAATAATGTAGATTAGAATGTAGTTCCGCCTTTAGGTGCGGCCCTCCATAATATTTTTTGGCTCTTGTGTGGCCCCTTGGAAAAAATAATTGCCTACCCCTGCATTAGAATCTGACACCTAAACCCGCCTAACAGCTGATAAACTGGCTGGGATTTCCGGGAGTTGTAGGCCAAACGCCTGGGGACCCACACGTTGAGAACCACTGGAGTAAGGGATCCCAGCTAGCGACAGAGGAAGAGAGGCAGCAGTGGCTGTGAAAAAGCTAGTGGGAAGTTGATGGTAACCGCAAAAAGACTTAAGGGTATTTGTGGCCACCACCACTTCACATGACATTAAACAGCAAATCCTTTTTTTGTAATGCACACCTTTATTACATTTGATGGCACATTATACTCAAGTAAATAAAGAGTAATAATATAGTAAGAAAACTATATAAGAAGCAAGACAAACACTTCCTATGCAGAAAAAGATAAGAGTATGTTGAGATATCTTGGAGGGTACATTACCACATCGTATTTAAAACCCTGTCTTTAAAGCCCAAAACTGTTTTCTGAGATGTGTGAGGAACAAGCTGTGGAATTTCCCCCTCATGCTTCTTCAGTTCTTCATCTTGAATATCCAGATGGAATACTAGAAGGAAGGACTGAGAGGCAAGTGCCTCTCACGGGTGTCAGACTACTGTTGCTAGTTCAGAGTCAGTACCTCCCCTTCACCTCCTACTAGTGTGATGTCTGATGAACACACCTAAGAGGTAACAATGCAAAAGCTTATTGCTCACCAAAGGCATCAGCAGACTCATGGGCCTTCATGCAAACAAAAATAATCAGCTTTAAAGGTTATAAAGCCAAACACCTGTCAAAGAACAGTGAAATAACAAATCCTATGGCTCATAGCAACCTGAAGTACCATGACCAAGGGATGCCCTAAAGTTAAAAATTTAAAGACTTAGAACAAATTGTTCTACAGGTAAGAGTTTCCTCCATCAAAATTGAAATATTCAGGGATAAGAGAGAAATGTACAAGATTAAAAGGGTTTTTTTAAAATAAAAAAATGTTCATAAAAATGAAAGTGGGGATCCATTTTAACATGTGTAATAGGAAGTATATAATTCAACAGTGCTTGGAAAAGGTTTAGGGCAGGGGTGCTCATTAGGTAGATCACGATCTACTGGTAGATCGCGTAGGGCATCCTGGTAGATCGCAGGCAGGTCAGGAGGAAGGCTCAGACCCGCCCGACAGGCTCCCAACGCCACCCAGGTGAAGAAAGAGGTTGGACTGGATGGCCCTTGGAGGTTGTCTCCTATTCTAGGAACCCATTGTTGTTGTTATTATTATTATTATCAGAGGCTGAATGGCCATCTGCAAGGAATGCTTTGATTGTGTTTTTCACTTATGGCAGAAGGAGGTTGGACTGGATGGCCCTTGGGGGTCTCCTTCTACTCTAGGAACCTGTTGTTGTTACTATTATTATTATTAGTAGTAGTAGTAGCAGAGGCTGAATGAATATTATCATTATTATTATGAAAAAATTCAGGGGCTTATTATACATTACTCATATTTAGTTGAATTCAGTCTTAAAATATATTATATTGCTCTCACTGAAATAAAATTCCAAATATTTTGATTTTTTGGCTCTCTGAGTAGTGGGTAGGTAGATCATTTTGACTTGGTTGTTTTATAAGTAGCTCGCATGCTGAAAAAGTGTGAGCACCCCTGGTTTAGGGGTTTTGTTTCGGGAGGGGTTTTTGTTGTACTCAAGCTCTTAGAATGACAGCAGAGGTTTAAGTGTAGAATTTGAACTCCTGGAGAACATGGTTCAAGTCTCTGCTCACCCACGGAAAACCCCTAGGTGACCCTAGGTAAGTCATACTTTTTCAGCTTCAGAGGAAGACGATACCAAACTTTCTCTGACTAAATATTGCCACTTATTGTGATAAGTTTGCCTTAAGATCGGCTTAACTTAGAAACAATGTGAAGGCACACAACATCAGTAACCAAAGCAAAGCTCGCAGAATCCTACAGTTAGCATGGACACTGGCCATGGAGATCCTGAGAACTACAGACCAAAAAGAAAGATTGTTTAGCTTTGCAATTTATGCAGCAGGGACAAACCAAAGAAAGCACATTTTTACAAAACATAGTTATGGAATTCACTGCCACGTGATTAATTGATGTGTTTAGACCTAGAATCACCGGGAACGTGGCAGGAACGTGGCGGGAATGTGGCGCAGCTGGCTAAGTGTCAGTAGCATAAGATCTCTCTGACCAGTAGGTCATGGGTTTGAGGCCTGCCCGGGTCGAGGTGGGTGCTCGACCTTAAGTGTAGCCTGCTGCCAACCTTTGCAGCCCGAAAGACAGTTGCATCTGTCAAGTAGGAGATAAAGGTACCACATTAAGTGGGGAGGCAAACTTTGACTGAATTATGAGGCCATTAAAGAACTCCAGGAATGCTGAGGAATGCAGAAGGAACAACAAGGGACACTGAGAGATGAAGAGTGCGTCAGCTCCCCCTGGTGGCCAGAGTTTGCCTCTGTTTGTCTATATGTGTTGTGTATATGAAAAACAGCAGGAATTGTCTGCTCGTATGTGTACCTGTAATCCACTCTGAGTCTCCTTCGAGGTGAGAAGAGCGGAATATAAATAAAGTAAATAAATAATTAATAAATAAATCATAGAATCATAGAGTTGGAAGAGACCTCGTGAGACATCCAGTCCAACCCCCTGCCAAGAAGCAAGAAAATCACATTCAAAGCACCCTCTACAGATAGCCATGCAGCCTCTGTTTAAAAGCCTCCAAAGAAGGAGCCTTCACCACACACTGAGACAGAGAGTTCCACTGCTGAACAACTCTCACAGTTAGGAAGTCCTTCCTAATGTTCAGGTGGAATCTCCTTTTTTGTAATTTGAAGCCATTGTTCCACGTCCTAGTCTCCAGGGCAGCAGAAAAAAACTTGCTCCCTCCTTCCTATGACTTCCTCTCACGTATTTATACATTTATCCATAGTTATACATGTTTCGAAAGGGAGTAGGGTTCCCATATGCCCCTTATTCTAAGGGACGTCCCTTATTTTGGCCCTAAAATTTGTGTCCCTTATTTTCAGGCCCTGTCCCTTATTTTTGACTAGCAGAACAGGACTGGGCGGGGTTGACCAGAGGAAGGTGTGCGCTGTGGTTTCCATGGCAATGCCTGCCCGGGGATTCCAACTCGCAGAGCAGTCTGCATCCCCGTTGGAAGGAAGAGGCGATACAAGACTTTTTCAAAGTACAGTAAACTAATTAACCGTTACCCAAGGGGAATGTTGGATCATGTTGGATAAAAATAGTTTCTGGTTGCTTGAGAGTTACTCTTAAAATAGGCCTAGCTGTGCATCCTAATACTATACAATGCTGTGTATCCCATACTATACTATACCATTAACGTTTGACATAATAATCATGAAGATGAACTGTCTTATAAAATTTATTTTATTTTAATGTTTAGACTGCACTTTTAAAGTCAGCAAAGCCCAGTACTAAATACAGATGGAGAAAATTAGGTAGTTCTAATAATGTTTTTTCTGCATGAGAAAACATGCAGAAACATACCATGTACTGTTAAGAGGGTATAAGTCAGTTTCTTTTGTGAGTTTCAATCATTATCTTAATCTGTTAATAAAACTATTTCTACCTAATGTTTGAGTTTCAAGTTTTTAATGAAGTGTCCCTTATTTTTGTGAAAAATCCCGTCAATGTCCCTTATTTCTTATATCAAAAAATGGCAACCCTAAAAGGGAGTTATGTAAATAAACTCATGGTCAAGGGTAGTATAATTGAAATTTAGTCATGACGACCTCATAGAACTTCTCCGTTCTGCCTCAGTATGTTAACAAAAACCAGTTACCAGGAAGCCACAGGAATATTGCCTTCAAAATCTGCTTTTGGGATCTCCAAAGGCTTCAGCCAACTGAGGCTTGAGGCTAACAATTTGATTTAGCTCCAGTGCTGCCTCTTGAGTGACCACTTAGTTCTTTCTGGTGTAATTTTAATCACTTATTTCCAGTTCAACTTCTTGCTATCATGCAGTAATAACATAAGCAATAAACAAGCTTCAGCATATGGCAGAATCTCAAAATTGCTAACAGAATAGTTTTTAATATCCTGAATGATGAGAGGCTTGATCTAAATTGTTACCACATTAATGTTACTGGGTAAACAGTTCTACACATTTGCATTGATTTCATTTATTTTAGGTCAGGCTTGTAAATGACTAGTCCTGCAGTGAGCAAGTGTCTTCTGGGAAGCTAATAAATATTTTTTTTCATCCCCTGTGCGTCCATGGAGGCCATAAAAATGACCATGGGAGTTACATGCAGAACCAAGGGCCGCACTTTGCGTTTCCTAGTATATGACACACAACCAAATGTTTCAGGTGGCCACTTATCTATCACTATAATGGGAAATAAAAGATTATTTGGATTTGCCGAAATTTTCATTTAGTAATTTAAAGGTATACAGAGAAGAACTTAGCAAGAAATGCTGTGTCTGCTCAGTCCCTTGAACAAGGGCCCATTCACACCACACAGTTATAGTGCTACTTTTCTACTTTAAGTGTCATGGTTCCATCCTATGGGATTCTGGGGTTGTAGTTTGAAGAGGCACTAGAACTCCCTGGCTGAGAATTCCAGGTGTGCCCCAGATTCCCTGGGGTATTGCCATAAGAGCTAAAGTGGCAGTCTAATTGTGTAGGATGAATGGACCCCAGGAGCTCAACTTTGAGGCCCTGGTTCTTCCTTCTGAAATTTCCTTGTTTTTCAACAAGACATGGTCTGAACAGTTGTAGGAATTCTACAGCTCTCCAGATGGCGTTGGACTGGAATTCCCAGCAACACTAGCCAGCATAGCCAATTGTGAAGGCCAACAACATCTGGAAGCATGTATGAATCTCATTACTGATGTACTACTTGCTTTCAGATAATGGTCTGCTCTTTGTGAAGGATGACAGGTGACTATCCTGTTTTCATTGCTCCCATTCTTCTGAAATCATCCCAGGGAAGTGGTGCAGCTGGCTAAGTGTCAGCTGCATAAGATCTCTCTGACCTGTAGGTCATGAGTTTGAGGCCTGCCCGGGTCAGGGTGGGTGCCCAACCTTAAGTGTAGCCGGCTGCCGACCTTTGCAGCCCGAAAGACAGTTCATTTGTCAAGTAGGAGATAAAGATACCACATTTTGACTGATTTATGAGACCATTAAAGAACTCCAGGAATCGCTGGAATGCGGAAGAACAACAAGGGAAGCTGGAGAATGCTGAGAGAGATGAGGAGTGCGTCGGCTCCCCCTGGTGGCCAGAAGTTTGTCAGAAAATTGCCTCTTTGTTCGTCTGTGTTTGTCAATATGTGTATGTGTTGAACTACAGGGATTGTCTGCAAGTATATGTACTGTAATCCACTCTGAGTCCCCTTCGGGGTGAGAAGAGCGGAATATAAATGAAGTAAATAAATAAATAAATGACTTTTTATCAACATTTGTATACCAAGTCAACTGCTAGTACTGGCAATTTCCTTTTTGTGGATGACCAGGGGAGATTTTAATAATCTTGTGCTCTTCCAAACTGTTCCCTCCTTTTTTAGGGCAAGATCTGTGGCTTTACAAGTCCTCCAACAATTGAGTTGGGTGTGGGAAAACAATGTTCCTCCTCTCCCTGGATTCAGAGCCAGACGGTGGCGTTTCTATCATTTATTTGGTGTATCCAGATACCAGTTACTGTGACTAACTGAGAAAATGAATGGTTGGAAGCCTGGGAGCCTTCGTGCCTCTTACCCTGGAGTTCCATGTGGATGTGGGCTAGGAATATACATTAAAATACACTGAAACTCATTTTCTTGAAGCTGGCATCTATAAAATACATATTAATTAATGGCTAAAAGAGTGTAACCATCTGAACATTGAATGATGGCTGTAGAGTTTCTATCTTTCCATTCTCATCAGCATAACATCACTAGCATTTAAATGAGGCGAACACAGTTTCTAAATAGGGGCAATGGTACCCACTGTGCCCCAAACAAACTAAATTAATGTTGCGTTGTCCTCACCTTGAAAAAAAAACCTTGAGGATATTTTAGGAATAATAGCCACCATCACATCTATTTAGGAAGAAATGGTTTGATTCAGCTAAAGTTTGTCAGGATAGTTGTTTTTGGTAACACTTGTGTTAGTATTTAAAAAATTTAGAGTGTTCTAATGCCCCGAAAGAAAGGCAGTATTATACACACACGAAGTAAAGAAATTACAAGTAATTTGTCTGACATGTACTGCTGGCACAGTACAAGTCTCAGGATTTTTCAGATTGGGCAGAGTCTGTCTCCACTGTATTTCTTTCTCAGTCCACTGTTGGATACAAAAAAGGAAGAAAAACATAGAGTATGTTCAGGGGCGGTCTAAGATAATTTTAAATGGTAGGCGAACATTATTTGGTGCCCCCCCCAAAAAAACATTATTTTGCCGCCCCCATGTAAAACAAATATACAATTATAATATCACAATACCATTAGTAGTATTATATTGTATCAATGTATATACAATATATTATACCATACTCATAATATATTATATCATAATTATATTATACTACATTACAATATAATTATAATATAATATATTGAAATTATAATATAATGTAACATTCTATTATATTATTATTATAAAATAATAAAATTATTTATTTAAATAAAATTATCCTCCACTAAATATTTTCATTACTTCTATAAAACTCAAATAACCCAAAATAACGTAAAATAAAATATTATATATTACTATTTTGTACAATACCACTATACTGCAATATTGTTTGTAATATTACATGTAATATAAAATATATCATCATTCTATTGTTATATTGTATTTGTATTATATTGTATGACAATATTAAGCAGAACTGTATAATAATCAACAAGAAATGCAATGTAAATGCATCAAAATCAGAATATATTACCTACCACCCGTCTCATAATTCATAGGAGTCTCCCATAAGTCCAAAATTAGGATCCCAATGTAAATGTAAATAGAAAAACAGCCAAAATGTTCAAATGAGATCGAATACAGGCAGCGCGGCCTGGGCTAACTTGGGCCCTCCCTCCCTCTAGGTGATTTGGACTCCAACTCCCACAACTCCTCATAGCCTCAGGCCCCTCAGGTCTAGACAGAAATAGAGCCGAAGAAAGGAAGGAGGGAGAGAAGAGGTCACAGAGGAGGAGGAGGAAAGCCCTTCATTCATTCCTTCACTTACACTTCCTTCACTGATTCTTTTCTCCTTCCCTGCAAACGTGCGCAGTGGAGACAAAGGGAGAGGGGAAGCACTCCCTGCCTGCCCAATAGGGAGTGCTTTGCTTACAGGCTTCTGCGCAAGGGAAGCTACTGGGCATGCGCGGAGGTTTTCACATGTGCAGTTGCTCCTGCGCCAACTTCAGCTCCAGAGCAACTGCGCCTGCGTGAAAACCTCCGCGCGTGCCCAGAAGCGGCGTCGGAGCGCACAAGGCCGGGTCAAAAGCAGGCAGCTGCAGCACTGTCTGAGGAACATCAGCAGGGCCAGGATGGCGCCCCATGTGGCCAGGATGGCGCCCCCTTTCCAGATGGCGCCCTAGGCGGCCGCCTACTTGGCCTATCTTGTAGGACCGCCCCTGAGTATGTTTCTATATGATCGTAGTTGTAAACTCCCACTAGATGCTATACCAATAATTGTCAATGTTATTTTGTGATTAAAAAGTGCTCTTATTCATAGTGAAGGGGGGGGATCAAACTACAATTCAAGAGATAAAGAAATGTGTATCTTTTTAATTTTAAAAACTGCTTTAAAATGAGGGTTGGGAGAAGGAAGTGGAAAGAATTGACTTTGCCATGGATATGGTAAGTCAGACATGGTCTGAACAGAGAACAATGTTTCACTTGAGGGAAAGCATATTTCCTTGATGAAAAATTGCATTCATCAGGGGGAACCAACCCCCTGCCATGCATAAAAACACAATTAAATCACGTTGGAAAGCTCTAACCTCTGTTGAAAGATCTCCAAAGAAGGAGAATCAACCACTCTCCGAGGTAGTCTGTTCCACTGCTCTAAAGTCAGTAAGTTCCTCCTAATGTTCAGGTGGAATCTCTTTATTTATTCGAGTCTCTGGAGCTGCAGAAAACAAGAGGCTGGATGGGTATCTTTCCAGACTGCCTTACTTGTGTATTTCTGCATGACACTCAGGCCCGGATTAACACTTTTTTGCGCCCTAGGCCACAGTTTGGAATTACGCCCCCTTTAAGCCAACCTCCCACCACCTCCAAGGTCCCCATACCGGCTGGAAAGCTCTGCTGTGGTCTGAAGGTCTCCTCGGGAGTCGGGAGGCTTGGGGAGAGCGCAGTGGGTGCAAACTCGCTCCAAAGGCACGCACGAGAGAGAGAGAGAGCGCACGAGAGAGAGAGTGAGAGAGCACGAGAGAGAGAGAGCGATTGAGAAAGAGCATGCGAGAGCAAGAGAGCGAGAGAGCGTGCGAGAGACCATGAGCAAAAGAGAGCGCGAGCAAGAAAACATGAGTGAGAGAGAGCGCGAGAGAGAGCGTGAGAGAGTGAGAGACAGAGGGGACGGAGCAGAGACGTTGCCGGGAGAAGGAGCGAGGAGGGGCATGAGAAAGGGGGAAAGAGGGGCGTAGACCAGTTTTGGGGGTTTTTTGGTCCGTGATCTGCTCCCCCCCCCCCCCGGCTTGCACCCCTAGAACATGGCCTCATTGGCCTTATGGGTAATCCGGGCATGATGACACTAGATGGCCCTTCAGTTTTCTCTGATTCTATGAGAAGCCTATTTCACCGACACATGCCTAAGCTCTCTGACCAACTACTGAAAATGGGATATTGAACAAAAATCAAAAGCTCTCATTCTCCCACTGGAATCCAAAGGCAATATTTCATATCTGGGATCTGTAAGAGCATTGTTCTTGTTTATTAGGTAAAGGGTAAAGGTTTTCCCCTGACATTAAGTCCAGCCGTGTCCGACTCTGGGATGTGGTGCTCATCTCCATTTCTAAGCCGAAGAGCCAGTGTTGTCCATAGACACCTTGAAGGTGATGTGGCCAGCATGACTGAATGGACCACTTGTTTATTACTACTTGTGTTATCAGAGAGATGTCCTCAAAACATATGAAAGAGCACACACATGCCTATCAGGGTTATCCTGTAAATTTGGTAAATTGAACCCAAAAATCCACATTTACACAGAACTCTCTTAAAAAGGGATAGAAAAGACTGTTGCACTAGGGTAGAGTTTCCCAACCTTATTTGAGCTGCGGCACACTTTTAACATTAAAAAAAATCCGGGGACACACCACCAAACAAAATGACACAAAATGACACTCTAACACAGTAAAGAATGGCTGAGGGATGGTGGCCTGCTGGGAGCAGCTTCTGGGAGTGCCGAAGCCGGGGGAGGAGCCAGGCCGCGCCATGCCCCTCCCCCCAGCTTCAGCTCTCCCACAGCTTCTCCAGCCTTGAGGGGGCAATGCCAAGCCAGCGGTGGCAGAGCCAGCACAATGCTGGCTTGGCATTGCCCCCTCAAGGCTGGAGAAGCTGTGGGAGAGCGGAAGCTGGGGGAGGGGGCGGAGCCAGGCCACACCATGACCCGCCCCCTCTCCCCGGCTTCCTCCTCCGCGCGGATTCAGCGAGCGAGGGGCGGGAGTCATGGCGGATTGGAGGTTGGCTGGGGAAGCGGACGAAGGAGGCAGTGCCCCGCCCTTTTCTTCTTTTTCTTCGCCGCCCCCCGGGCCTTCCTCCTCCTCCCCCAAGCAGCAGGAGTTCGGCAGGAGGGGGGGAAGGAAGGGGGCAGAGAGCTTTCCTCACGGCACAGCAGGAGGTCCGTCACGGCACACTACTGTGCTGCGTCACAGCGGTTGGGAAACACTGCACTAGGGAATAGTGAATAACAATAGCAGACCCACAGGCTGTAAGGGTTTGGAATCAAAAAGCAATTTGAAGATGTAAAGGTTGCTTTAAAATGATAAAAGAGAAGCTCAAAAGCAAAGGCAATGTAATACTTTCCTTAATCCACTGTCACACCTCAAGGGCCTTAGGCATCCCTTTTGCTTGAGCAAGACTTTAGTCAAGAAGGCAATAAGGTGCTGTCCAAGCCAGCTTGCTTTACTCTTAAACCTTGTCCTGGGCCTCCCTGTCTTTCCCGTGAGAAGCCAGAGATGAATGCATAACATAGGCAGCTCAAGGCCGTACCATCCAGCCTCCCTGATAGCAAGGCGCTCCAGAAGGAGCCGAGAGTTTGACTCCCTGTGCCCAGATGGTAGCCGCTAACGAGCTGCAAATTCCAGAGAGACTGAGGTAACATAAACATATAGACAACTATCAATCATTCAGCTGTGATGTTCAATGCACTGACATCAAAGCCAGGGAACCCTATATCTGCCCAGAGATCCCCAATGGAAACATCTCGTACCAACGCCGCAGTAAGGAGACGCTAAGGGGAAGAAGCCTCGTTGGGCCTCCCAGCCAAGTTTGTGCCAGCCAGCCTGCACCGGGCTGACTTGATCCAGCGTTGTGCCTTGTTCCCGCTCATCATTGAGACCCTGTGATTGATCCTGAAAGACTTTGCTGCCTAAAGAACTCTTTGCCTAAACCAACCCAGCCTTATTGCTCCGGCTGGGTTTCCTTTGAAAGACTTTCCTTGCATCCGGCTTGTGTTCCCATTTTCCTCCGCTTGTGATCCTGTTGCTGCGGATCACACTACCCTGCTACTCCTTGACTTTGGCTGCTATTTGGAGGCACCATAAGGACTGCCTCCAAACCATTTACTCAACTTATTAATCAATAAAGCTTGTCGTACCTCAGCTGCTGTGTGGTTTATCCAGGGAGGTCAGTTCCCAAGGCCCAAGGGGGCGACATCCACACACACACACACCAGAGAAGGGGTAGCAATTTTGGGGTGCTGCAATATACAGGGAAAGTACACCCCAAAAGCCAGATATTAGAGACTGAGAAATTATCTATCCTTGGTCTTGTTGGACCTGTGAGAGAGCAGGAGGACCCCTTGCTGGAACAGTGCAAGGAAGTGAGGACATACTAGCCATGGCCAGAGCTAGAACTTTGAGAAAGATAAAAAAACTAATAAGATTATCTGACCAAAAGCCAAATTCTGGTAGTCTGAAATAATGGTTTCAGTGAACTTCGCTTAGGCAGCAGGCAAACTAAAACTACAGCAATGATTTTCTGCATGGGATCCCCAGAATGAGGCAGGCAACTCAAGCTCTTGGTGCTCATGGATCCTGACACCAAATGGATTGCTCTGAATTTGGAATTATTTTTATAAAATCTCAGGTATAAGGATCTTAGAGTTCCTGCGGGTTCATAGAAGTCCTTTCTAAAATGAAAGGACTTCTTCAAACAAAGGGCGTCTGCCTGGCACATTACCAAATACTTGGGTTAGTGAAAGGTGATAATGGCTCAGGCAAGCACTCACTTTAAGAAAGGTGTTATAAAAAAGTTAAGTCTAGGAAACTAGTCTCAAAACCTACTATCATGTATGCTGTTTGACTTGGTTGAAGAACTGGTTGTTCTTGAGAAATGAATGTTTACTACAACTAGAAGGAGAAGGTCTGAAGTTTGAGATTCATGCCTATCTTTGGCATGATAAAATAAAGGCAGACTCTAATTTTAATAACCACCACATAAGGAGATCATTATGAAATGTCTGTACTAAGTATAAGAAAGGATATTACAGCAGAAAGTTATTATTGTGCTCTCCACACAAAGCTCAGCTTAGAAGGGAAATGGCATTGAAAGAGAAATGGCTGACTGATAAAGACTTGTTGGGGTTAGATAATTATCAGTATAGAATAAAGACGAGAGAGGAACTACTGTGCGAAAACTTCCCAATACAATGGTTTCCCTACAGACTTATTTGGATTTGTTATTGGTAAACCTGAACTTGAAGCACTTTTGGACTCTGGAAATGACCACTTAATTGCAAAGTTGTGTAAATTGTTGTTAAAATATAAAATAGAGGAACAGATGAAATATTGTATGGTTAAGTGGGCACAACATTTTAGTAAACTAATACAAATGGAACAATGGGAAAGCGTCTAGACAAAGAGTTTGAAATTAACACTTAGTAATGACTTGAAATAATCTATCTATCTGTCTATATAATAAAAGTCAGTGTTTGCGGAGGTGCGGAGGGCGGGAGGTGCGGAGGAATATGTGCCAGCTTTTCAATTGGCTGCCACTGTGGGAATATTTGCATAAAGGATTCTGATTGGCCAGCCTCAGAACTCCAACACTCTAAGGCACCAGACAGAGGGAATTGGTCGCCACTGAGAGACAATTTGCATAAAGGACTCTGATTGGCCAGTAAAACAGAATGCAACTGAATGCTTGAGTAAACCAAATGACAGTTTTTTTCCCATTGGAAATGGAATGTTCATTTTCTGGGAGGTGCGGAGGTGCCAAGGAATATGTGACAACGTTTCAATAGGTTGCCACTAAGGGAAAATTTGCATAAAGGACTATGATTGGCCAGCCTCAGAACTCCAACATTCTACGGCCCCAGACAGAGGGGATTGGTTGCCACTGAAATGGTATTTGCATAAAGGACTCCGATTGGCCATCCACATTCCAACAATCTAACGTGATGCAGAGGGAAAAGGAAAGGCCTCAGGCAGTCAGACACTGCGGCCCACAGCAGTGACGGATCAGGACCAAACTTGCCACACAGGGGCCCAATGGCCCACTTCACAACGTGACCCTCACCCAATGACCACTACAGACCAAAATTAGCACACAGAGCCCCCTTGACCCACTCTACACCCTGGTGCTGTTTCAAGGAGGATGGACCACAGATGATGGGACTTGAAATACCTTCACTCACCTTCTGAGACCGCTGCAACCCTCATCCAAAGAATGATCAAGACCAAATGTGACACACAGAGTCCCCAAGACCCACTCTACATCCTGGTGCTGTTTGGAGGGGGATGGACCATGGCCAATGGGACTTGCAGAACCTTCACTAAGTTCCTGAGACCACTGCAAGCCACAGAAACATTTAATAAGAACCAACCTTGGCACACAATGCCTTCCTCAAATAACCTGGGCACCGCCGGGTCCCCAAGCTAGTTTTTAAATAAAATTATATATAGATGGTACCTGACACCAGAAAGGATTGCTAAAATGTATAAAGAATAGTTCTAGTGACTGTTGGAAATGGAGGGAAAAGGTGGGCACTTTTTATAATATGTAGTGGTTGTGTAAAAAAAAGGTCCAGAAATAATAGGCACAAATACTGGGTACAAATACATGGATCCTCTGAAGATGCTCCAGTAACTCTGACCATGAAAGCCTTTGGCAATACAAATACATACAATTTTGGAATAAATGGTTAAACTCAAATTTGAAATGAAACATGAGCTCTGTTTGGGATGTTAGATGAACAACACGATAGAAAATGGGAAGACTATTGCTATACCTACATTCAAAGATGGAAAGACTACAAGATTCTGTCACAAATCGATTGGCTTATGAAAAAAAGCGAACTTTTGGAAATGGATAAATGTACTACGTGGATTAAGGAGAAATCGCAAAGAAAGACTGATTATGTTCTTCCAGCAAAGATAAGGCCAAATCTCAGTTACTATTCTTTGGGGGGGGCAGAAGTGTGTTATTATGTGAGACATTGTGTACCAATGGTTCCTTTACACTGAATAGGTGTAGAAAAGTAAGAGAATATATCCACCAGAGAGAGAGTATAAAGCCATTAAATTGGATAACGTAGATTTTTTGTTATTTGTAGTTATTGATTTTTTTAATGTTTAGGATGTAGTAGTAATATTTTAGAGAATGTATTTTTAAACTTTTGCTGTTGATAATGTTTTGTTTTTGGCTTTTGTGTGTTTGTATGTTTTGTTTTAATCTGTCTAAATACAAATAATAATAATAATAAGTTAAGTCAATTGCCGTTGCCACAAAGTAACATTTTCAATCAATGTCATTTCCTGTCTTTAATGGATTATTTAGTAGAGATAGAATCTTATGTGTGGTTGAGGTACCGTATTTTTCGCACCATAAGACGCACCTGCTGATAAGACGCACCTAGATTTTAGAGGAGGAAAATAGAAAAAAAAAATATTTTCGCTCCCCCTCTAAAATCTAGGTAAATCTTATCAGCAGGTGCGTCTGGCTGACTCCTCCCCTGGCTCCTTTTCCATCCCTCCCACCTTTCCTCGGGGGAGAAAGGTGTGGGGAAGAAAAGGCGCCAGAGGGGAGTGAACCAGGGTCGCATCAGCTCTGACGCGGTGCTGGCTGACTCCTCCCTGGCTCCTTTTCCATCCCTCCCACCTTTCCTCGAGTGAAGAAAAGGTGGGAGGAAAAAAGGCGCCAGAGGGGAGTGAACCAGGGGTCGCGTCAGCTCTGGCGCGGCGCTGGCTGACTCCTCCCTGGCTCCTTTTCCATCCCTCCCACCTTTCCTCGAGCGAAGAAAAGGTGGGAGGGAAAGAAAAAGCCGCCAGAGGGAGTGAACCAGGTCGCGTCAGCTCTGACGCGCGCGCTGGCTGACTCCTCCTGGCTCCTTTTCCATCCCTCCCACCTTTCCTCGAGCGAAGGAAAGGGGGAGAAAAGGCGCCAAAGGGGAGTGAACCAGCGTCCCTCCGCCGCCGCAATGGACCAGAGAAGAGGAGAGGCAGCGACAGGGTAAGTATATCGCCGTCCCTCCCTCTGCTCCAGCGCCACACCCCGGCCTGCATCTTCGCTCCATAAGACGCAGCTGATTTTTCATCCCACTTTGGGAGGAAAAAAACTGCGTCTTATGGTGCGAAAAATACGGTACTTAGTATTGCAAATGTTTTATCCAGAAATCTACCTTTACTTTAGAGTTCAGAAGAACTGCTGGCTACAAGATTTGAGCAGGAGAGATCTTTTGATTGGCTTGACAAAGATGTTATACAAATCTGGTTGTCTTTTAACAGCTGGCCTTCAGTATATTCAAACCTTACAACGTACTAAGAGATGGCTCAAATGTTCTGCAGATATTTTACATGAGACCAGCTGTAAGATAGCTGCAATACCAACAGGGTTCAAGGCAATGTTTCCCAGTAGAATGCAGTTGTGTCTGAGTCATGGTAGTATTGTTTTTCCCAGATTGAAGCTCACTTGTTCACA
Organism: Anolis apletophallus; assembly: GCA_030556195.1. Taxonomy (NCBI): domain Eukaryota; kingdom Metazoa; phylum Chordata; class Lepidosauria; order Squamata; family Anolidae; genus Anolis; species Anolis apletophallus. The sequence continues at coordinate 36,589,936 of JARBWK010000003.1, read as the reverse complement.
AATAAAGAGACAATTCAGTGTTAATCCCTTTGTACTGCCAAGAAGGGACTCTCAAAGCCCTTTGGACATCCCCATTCTGTCACTCATTTTCCACAAAACAGGTTGATTTGGGACAAAGTTTAAACAGCACTTAATTCGAAACCCAAAAAAGTGGGAATTGTTATTTGGAATGCAGTAAAGCAATGTGTATCATATTCTGATGGGAAATGAATTATTAATTAGTAAATTTGCTCCCCAACATCAAAACCCTGTGTCCTGATGCAACAGGGCATTACCCAACATTTGGGTTAACGGAAGGTGATAATGGTTTAGACAAGCACTCGCTCTCGAACGAAAACTATGAAAAAATTAATATGAGATCTGGACACATCAGAAGCCAAAGTGTAGTAGTAGTAGTAGTAGTAGTAGTATGACATATTGTTTGGACCATGAGCCCATGGTGCCTGAATGATGCTATCATTTTTTTTCATAATGCCAGCCATTGTTCTAGCTGTGTTACCATCTCCAATCTCTAGTGGCAAAAACAGAGACAGACAGGTTCCGTTGCCTTTCTTTAGACAAAACCAATTATTTCCCATTTCCAGTATTGTCTTTCTGAAATAATCTGAATGACAGGAGCCACCTTATACAAGAGCAGACTTATTTGTACATCTAGCCCAACACTCTGTATCTAAATCAGCAACAACTCTTAAAGCCCACAGACATGTAAGACAGGAGTGTGTTGATTCAGTAGTGATTTCCAGCCATAAGCATAGCTCTTGCATTTGCTCTTGGGCTTGTTATGTCTTCCTTGCACGGTAGAAATATTGAAATTTGTCTAGTAAATGTGGTATAATCTTCCACCCTTGACTTCAGTAACACTGTGCTGTATCAATTTGGCTACTTTCATGAGAGCAATTTCCTTTTCTAGTCACTCAACACCAGCTTTTACTTTGCAACCGCATTGTCCTGAAAAAACTAGTATGACTCTGGAGGGGGCATGCCTTGGAAAGTAGTGATGCAAGCAATGCCATTTACCCTATGGTTTGTTATGCCTTCACCAAATGAATCTTGCTGTCACATCCAGTTTTCACACACTGTGTTTAGAGGCTGCTCTTTTTGCGATGTCACCACTGGATCTCTCCTATGTCACGAAACAGGAAGAAGGAACACTCAACCACCTTACAGACAGACTCACATTGCCTGCCTTTTCCTACTCTGAGGAAGAGTCTATCCATAGAGCACTTAGCTGCAAAATGCTAACTAGTTCTCAGAGAAAGACCAGTCTTCTTCTTTATTCTCATCAGTCTAACTAAGTGAGCAGGTAAATGTTGGGGTAGGGGGATTGGTGTGGAGTCCATGCCCGGATTACCCATCAGGCCAACGAGGCTATGGCCTAGGGGCGCAAGCTGGGGGGGGGCGCAGATCACGGACCCCCCAAAAAATCTGGTCTGCGCCTCTCTTTCCCCCTTTCTCATGCCCCTCCTCACTCCTTCTCCCGGCAAAGTCTCTGCTCCGTCCCCTCCGTCTCTCTCTCTCTCTCTCTCTCTCTCTCTCTCGCTCTCTATCACACGTGTGCTCTCTCGCACTCTCTCTCGTGGATGCCTTTGCAGCGGGTTCGCACCCGCTGCGCTCTCCCCAAGACTCCCGAGGAGACCTTCAGAGCACTGCGGAGCTTTCCAGCCGGTGGGAATGGGGACCTTGGAGGTGGCGGGAGGTTGGCTTAAAGGGGGCGTAATTCCAAACTGTGGCCTAGGGCGCAAAAAAGCGTTAATCCGGGCCTGGTGGAGTCAATACATGCTCCAAAGACATTCTATTGCCTGGGCTGGTATGGAACACCATGGCTTAAATGATCATAGACTTGTACTTCTGGAAGGGACCCAGGAGTCATCTAGTGTTAACCTTGTGCCAGTACCAGAAATCTGTACCTAAAGTATGAAGGATAACTGCCCATCCAAACAAACTCTTTTCACAAACTTCCAATGAAAGTTAACCCATTACCGCCAATGGATTTGAATCAATTGGTTTTGGTCCTAACCTATGAAGCAGTGTGAGATATGACCAAATCCAATGGATTGAAATTACATAAAGGAAGATTAACAATTCACTTATAGTTATAATTTACTGATATTCCGATGTTGTAAGACAATATTTTGAAGTTGATGGACTAATATTCTGTTGAAATTAGATATTTACCCTGTTTTCCTCCAGAAGGCAGAGTTATCATTAGAAGGGAAAGACTCTTTTCTGAAAATGTAATGGAACAAGGTCTTCCATATGTAATGCCGTCCAACAGCAGAGTTCTTGTGTGTGAATCTGAAGGCTTCACAATAACATAAAAGTAGCTAGGCTCCACTGAAAGTCACATGCAAATAAAACCACCATCAAAAAGTTCTGCCTTTGATTCTTTAATAAGGTTTTGGTAGTATACAAGCTTTTTTCCGATTGTCAGGATTAACATACATGGATTTTAAAAAGGCACAAAATCCATTGCACAGCTTCGGTTTAGTTTTTTGTTTCTTCTTTTTTTAAAAGATGAAGTTGCTTGTCAATGTGATTTCAAGTGTAGGATCTTACAGTACTCTGCAGCATTTACAGCGTGATCTACATACAAGTAATTTAGTGCATGCTTTTATACAGGAGACAGAATTCTAATTCTCTCTCATCATCAGTCTCTCTATATACATAAATAATACAGTGCTTTTATTTTGGGGGGGGAAAGCTTCAGGGTTTTTTTCTTCTTCTCACATGCTTGGTGCGCCCAGGAGAATAGTGCAAGCATATTATACAATGTTATTGCAGTACAAAAAAAGGCGAAGGGTGGGGAAGAGTTCAGGATGTTACCTTAGGTTTAATCAGGGAATACACACAAAGAATAAAAAGGCTCGGGAGAAACAAACTTTTGAACCCCTTCAGGCAACTTGGTCCTTCCAGCCCAATTTCTCCTTTCCTCTCGTAAAGTTATAGCTAGCTGTTCTCTCAATAAAAAGTCTTTCAAGCTTTCTTCTCCCTTTATATTGTGACCGCTGTTGCTACATATACAGTATTTATGTCCACCTGCGTTGACTGTAAGATGACCCCAATTCCTGAGGTTTTCATTAAAGTAAATTTCTGAAATATTATGAACTGGTTCCCTGCACAGAATCTTCTGCAGACTACTTAAGGTTTTGAAAAACTAGACTAAGTTGCACTGCCACAACAAAACAAGAATGGGGTGCAAAGGCAAAACAGCTGGTTTCTGAACTGCTGGCTTACAAATACTAGTCTTGCATAAAAATCAAAGAGTTAAGAGACCAATCTTAATAGAAGACAAGCATAATGGGGGCTGGGGGCTGGGGTTCCTAGGGAAAGAGTGTCAAGTTTTACATGCTGCTCTTAATCTCTCCAATGCAGCTAAAAAGCCTGGCTCCAACATGTGCAGACTAGCTCTTTAAAGTGACAAAGGCTCCAGTTCTGTGCACCCTGAATAGAAATTTAATCCCATTGAATTTACAGAGATTGATTTCTGGTAAATATGGATGCGTTGCTATGCATACATTGGACAGAAACAAAAGCAATCAATTATCTGCATCTTGTAACTGCTGAAATCATATTTGATCTAGCAATAGAACAACAGCAGCAAGCCTATAGTTTCATGAGATAAGGCAAAAGAAGGATATGCTGGTCCCTGAGGATTATTAATTTTATTAATTATTATGAGTATTATATTTGGTAGTAGGAGTAACATGTGCTAAGCTAGTAAGCCTAAGGAACTAAAAACAAGCCATCCAAGTGTCTTCAGGCATCGGAAACCGAAAGAGGCCTTAGCCCTGAGAAGTAGAGCTGGCAAATCAGCAAATAAGAATTTTCCAGATTTTTATATTTGAGTCTTGGCATATTCTAGAAAGACCTTCCTCCTCTAACAGAATAATAAGATTTTTAGTTTTTTAAAAAAATCTCAAAAAATAGGGAGATACGCCAAATACTAGGGCTGGAGAATTTTGGAAGCCAAAGCCGCTTTGAGAATTATAAAGGCACAAATGCCCTTCAGAAGATGCGGCTACAGTAGTTCTTTTACTTTTAATGTCATTGTTATGGCAGGCACATGCTTAGTAATTTCCGATTAGACATATTCATCTCTTTATTATCCTTTAGAGTGGGTTAAGATACCAACATCCAGATTAAAACTTATGAAAAGTGCTCTATCAAAAGGATTAACCTTCCTTTTAATATCTGTAGAAGCAACGATCTGTATGCAATGGGGAACAACAGCTCTGCTGATTGCAAATGCTTAGCCTGGCAATTCTTGGCCTATCTTGCTAGTCACACATAAATCGACAAGTTTATAGCAAAGGCTTAAGCCCTTCACAGGCAGGACTTTTGATTCTTAAGTACTTAAGTCTCAATTCAGAACACTCTTAACATGTTATATTATGTTTGGGAACATTCCCTTTGGAGACTAGAACTCCCAGAATTTCCCAGCCAGCACAGCTACTTTTCCAAGCCCAGATCTGTACCTATGAACTACTTTGGGGGGAAACATATGGAAGGTGTTAACCACTGTAATTGTTCTTTGTATTCCCACCCAAGCAAGAAAAAGGAAATAGTTTAACAGTCTGAAAATGTTAATTTCCTTCTGACCATGGTTTGACTTTGCTTTTTTTTTCAGGAAGGACCGAAGTGAAGGGGGAAGTAAGTCTCCCATGAGCACCTTTCTTATTCCACTGGTAACATGAAGCAGCTCTTTCAATGTGTATGCATTTCATGTTGGCAGATCATCTGTCTGCAATTGCAATGAAGTGTTGATAAGGAAGCTCTGTGATTTCTTATAAAGAAGATATAATTAAGCCAGGTGCATCAAGGTGAAAGAACCCAACAGAAAACACATCACATAGTAAAAAAATAAATCATAGCGTAAGTCTGTATCTGAGTGTTAAGTTGCATGCAGGTGACTGCGAAATGGAGATCAACTTTCAACCCCCAGGTTATACATGGTTTAGCAGCTTGTTTTTCTTAAAAAAGTACATTCATTAGAAGATCATTTTTTCAATGGTTGTAGTACAAAGGAGGAGGATTTTCAACACATCAAATGAAGAGTTAGAAATATTTCCTATAAATGTCATCTTTGTGCTGTCTCGTGGAACTGCTAGTGCAGGTCTAAATGTCAAAGTGATCTAGATAGAGAATAAATAATAGAAGGAATCTAACAGGAAAAAGAACTAGAATAATGACCAGTTGTTTACCTTGCTATGCAATGTTACAGAAAACACACTTTACCAGATTCATACTGTTCTGGGGAAACACAACATCCAATAAATCACAAATCACAGTGCCATTCAGATTTCAACCAAGCATTCTTATACAGTAAGATAGCTGAGTGGGGCATAGGATGCATGTGATACAAGACAGTGCAAGAAAAAAACAACCTATAATGGCCTAGGTCCCTTATATTTGCTCTACTCTGTAGCTATGGAGTGCGCTTAACTTGAAACGAATTCCAGTTTGAAGCTGCACTGCAACAACAGCAGCTCCAAGGATCAGGCCTGAAGGTGCCAGCACCAGTGGGAGAATATATTTTGTACTCTCCTTTTAGCACTAGGATGAGGCGGCAGCAGCACGACAGTTCAGTAAATCATACGGAGCCTAGATGATTCTGGTCTGCTTGCCACACATACAATTCCATGTTGCGGCTACAGCCAACATGGCTTTTGACTAAACTTTGCAATACTAAAGTCAAAAAGGGGCCTCATATGTGGAGACATTATATTCTCAATAGATATAAAATGGCTTGTAATGTAAAGCCCAGGCCATCGATTGCTGTTTATGGACTTCAACCACAACATACATCCAGTTAGGAAATAAAAGACGTGGGCATACAGAGAAATGATTGTGGGGATAACAAGAGAAAGAGGAATATTATTTGGCTATTAAAATGGCTAGCATTTCCATAATGTGCTAATGGTCACATGTCACTCACAAGATAATGATGGAGAAAATTAAAAGAAAAGCAAGTGTGAAGAAGCCGTGCATATTCTCAAGTGAAGAGAAAGTGTACCGGAGGCCTTTCGTTTTGATCCGGCACTGCTCTCACAATTGCACTCCATTTCCACAAAAGACAGGAGGAATAAAGACAGAGATGAATGGATCAGCTCAAGCACCAAGTTGTGGGACCTGTTATTTACTCATAGGTGGTAAATGTGCAAACTTGCTGCTTCAAACAAGAAGTTGGGTACTTTTAAAGACACTGCCCTCTATGATATCTATCCCAACCTGCGATGGGAACCATAAGGACACCGCAAGACAGCTACTTCATCCATGAGGTACTGATTTTGCGGAAACACAATATGGAAGCAAGGTCTTCACCTGGAACACCATCCAGGATGAAGGAAAGACTACATCCAACGACTGTATTGTGTCCAAGGATGTACATGCCAAAAAAAAAAGTTGGTGTATGCATGTGATTCAAATGTATGAGTATATATTTTCTCAGGGGAGAAATAGTTACATTTAACAAAAATAGGAACAAAATTATATGGAACTCACTCCTTTGGTAGGAAGTAATATTTTGTAGTCCCAGTTTTAGGACTTCCAATGCACAAGACAACAATCCACTCTTACAAGCTGTTTTTTTAATTAATTTTTTAATTAAAAAAAACAGCTTCATAACAAACTATGTGAATGAACAAAAGAAAATCAAGAGCAACAAATAATAATAATAGCCATGAAGGAAGCACCATTGAAATTCAGTGAGGGAGGCTGAAGCAGCATGGACTGTAATGCTGATGTCAGACTCCCATACAAAAAGATACAACATTGTGAAGCTCGACTATTTCACAGCAATGGAGCAAATATAGAAGTCATTTCACAGAACCATGATACCAGATTCACAGTAGTAGATCCATGGTGCAGTTTCATTGACACAAAAATAGAGATCCTGACCTTCTTTGGCCTTTAATGGACCTGGGATGCTTCTCCCTACGCCATCTTAATAGCATCTACAAGGTCCTGCATGCACACCACCTTGCATTCTTCTTCCTTACACCCTTCTTGGGGATTCAAATTTACTCCCCATCCACAGCTTATTATGAACGGGTGAATAGCAGCATCGGGGCTGTTGAGTCAACCTGCCTTACTCTTATTAGATGTAGAGGCATTTCAACAGCCGAATAAGGTTTTTTATATAAAAAAAATAACAGAGCAGCTATGTTAAATTAAACAAATAAATATTATGCAAATATACACACAGGTGTGTACATGTCTTTTTAAAGCACTTTAAAACACTTGGGATGAAAGATGCTATAGAAAGCTAATATATTATCATATATACATTGTATTTAAGAATTTCCTGCCTGTTGTGTTGCAAACCATACCCAAACCATAGGCTTTATTGATGTGTAATCAAGGAATGCTCACGAACAATCCAGTTTCTAAAAAAATAGTGTCTTTCTAATGCTATTGACAATCACAGCCATGAGGGAAACCAAAGATTTGCTTGAAAACATAAACTCTGGGATGCACTGAGCTTGCATCCTATTGACAGAAAGGGAATCAGAGAAGCAATAGGATTGTATGTAAGGGGCAGGATAGTTGGAGGAATAAGATAAGGTATGCTACATAATGGGGAGAAGGGTGAAAAAAGAAGGCCAGAGGCTGAAGGAAGTGAGTTAAGGGAAAACCCTTATAAAGGGCCTAGAATGATGGAACTGTGTGCTGTTGGAGAAAAAGGAGATGGGTGGAGAAAGCGATAGACTAGGACACAGGACAACTGTTATGAAGTTGTAAAGACAGGAAGACCAAAAAGGTAGTGAGGCTAGTCACACCAAGTCAATAAAGTATCTCACAGAATGGTTGCCTTCCATTAAGGGATGGTCTCACTCATAACATTTGTGCTATGTCTTTTATGAAAAGTCCAAAAAAGGAGCAACTTCTAGCTTTATTGCTCTCATCAGTTTTCAGAAAGAAATAATGCAATAGGGCAACCTGATTAGCATACAGATAGGGAGACTTTGGTATTTATGAAGCTCAGAGTAAAAACCAATCCAAAGAATTTTGACTGTTATATATGGTAATATTGAGTTCTTTGAAATGTTACCGAATGGTAAGTAATGCCTTTCCAATGAATGCAAGTGAGACATGGTTGGTGTAAACCTCATTAACAGCAAATCAAGATTGTATTAGTGAGGTATTTGGACATCAAACTTCTTGACAGGCAAAAGATATTACCTTACACGGAGGCTTTTAGGAACAAATGAGGCTGCGTCAGACCACATGTTCATCTAGCCTGCCCTAGATGTCAACACTAACAGGCAGCAATTTTTGAGGTTTCAGGTAAAATTTCTTCATAGCCCTACCTGGAGATACTAAGAATCAAATCATGTTCTCTGCCACTGAGAAAAAAAGCACATTTCAAAAGGATTTGTTGCAATGCATGTTGTATACTAAATTATAACCAGCAGAAGCAATTTTCTTTTCCTTTTGGATCAACCTAAATAGATCTGTCATAGTTGTGTAGCTGTACTAAGTTACAAAAATATGAAAACTGAAAAGATTCTATTAATCAGTCTCTTTAACTCGTGCATTTCATTGCTGCTTGCTATAGAAAGTAGTTTTGGGCTGGGATGCCCCTGCAACCCAAGTCTGCCCTAACACAGAAAAGCCCTCCTCAAGCTTGTGCTCTCCAGATATATTGAACAACAAATCCCATCATCTCTGCTAGCTAGGGAATGATGGGAATTGTAAGATACAATATCTGTGGTGGGGGAGGCAGACTTAAATGGGAATTGCTTTAAAGGAAATGTGCATATGACTGCAATGCAGTAATGCAAAATCACCTTTAAAGCCTGTCCTTTCTGCCTGCATATGCAAATATACATCCACAAAGGGATTCTAACTTCTGAAAGGGCCTTGTTCTGTTTCATTGCCTCTTATCTAATCTTTTAGAAAAACAAGAAATGCTTTTCAAAAGGACTCTGTTTAAGATATGTAGATATATAACAACACATGGCATTAAAACAGATAACAATGAAATTAAGGAAATATCTCAAGAAAAAAAAACCCACTGGAAAATTCTGCTGCCAATCCAAAGTAAAATTAACAGGAGAATTTATTTTGCCATTCAAAGCATCACTTGATGATATATTTAATATTGAAACTTTGGGGTTTTTTCTTTCAGAAATAGCAAGTTTAAGAACACAAGAGCATCTCACAAGTTACATGCTTTAAATGCTAATCAATGTATAAACTTTAAGATGAGTTTGCTAATGGCTTTTCTGTTTTAAAATTACACACATGGGTGTGGTTTGATTCAGAATTTTCTCATGGCTCAAAATACTAAGTGTATATTTGAAAGGTTCAATTGTTTTTTAAATTTCATTATATAACAAATCAATATGACAAACAGAGTCTGCCTAAATAACTCATGTTAGGCACCAAGAAAGAGAGTGACAGATAAGAAAGGTACAGATCTTTAGACATAAGGGACAGGAAAACTGCTGCATCATTTGCGTTATAGGCCATGTATGATTTATTCCTCAGGAGTACCTAAATCTCTGAGTGATTATTCACCTTTTAAACAGATTGCTGGGACCCTATGCACTATGTAATATCAAAATGCACCTATTAAGAAAAACCAGAAATAGACTTGTGTATATTTCTGGATTTGTTTTAATTTTGCTAGTCTCTATGGCCTCCCATTCAGTCTCAGGGCAGAAAAATGCTCCAAGCACTCCACCAACCATTTTTCTTATCCGTCATATAAAAATAGCAATATCTCTTTCTCAGTTTGAACAATAAATATTAACAGCCTAGGCAACTTTTCAAAGAAATTCAGAGTCTCTCACTAAAGGCAGATAACAGGAAATATCCTCTTTTTAATATACTGTCCTAATACATCAACTACAATTCCTCTTCCCTATCAAGTGAAGCAAGTTTACTAATCCCTAGATTAGTATCTATCTAATCCCTAGATTAGTATCCCTATCGTTTAAAAAAATTTGAAATAAAGGAAAACAATAATTTAAAAAGTGGACAGTTCCCTCCTAACAATAATGCAAAATCCTCAATACCTTAGACACACACACAGAGAAAGAATTGGGTAAGAATAACTACTGGCAAATCTATGTAGTAATACAAAAATATGGAGGCAAAATGCAGTTTGTATATGATACAAAACCTCCAATAACAGCACGGTGATTTTGGCTGCCGTGGTGATGTTTGAAATATGCTTCTGTGAATCCCTCTCAGCTCCTGAGAGCTCTTGACCCAAATTCCTCAAGCATGTTCCCCTGAATCAAGGGCTGATTAAAATTTGAATAGAACGTCTCCCTATGTAGTCAGACACTGCTGCAGACCAAAAAAACCCCAGAAAATGTGTATGACCTTTATCCTTTTGGGAAGACAGCTCTTCCCAGTAACTACACTGTCTCTGCACTCAAGTCATGTTGTCGTCACTGGGGCAGTGGCATCCTACGCTGACCAGCTCACTGTTGCAGTTCACCACCACAAAGTGCTGATACAAATTCCTCAATATGCTACACGTGTATAATATTTGCATTCTTATCTTGAATTATAATGTAGCCCTCTGGCCCAACATGGTGGTAAATGAGAGATAAAGAGAGATGGGGTGGAGGAAGGTGGGGTGTTTCTGAGTGTCTGTATATTTTTTTTCTTGCAGGGGAGTTTACAGTACCTTTTGGCCAAAGTAGTTTGGGATTCAGTATTGCATTAAATGGTGACACACGGGGAAGGTGGACTTTATTATTGCATTACAAAGGATGCTGCTTCCCCCCAGTACAGGCTATGTTTTGTGTGTGAAGCGAGCCCACACCTGCTGGAGCTGGGATCTGGAAATGCGGAGGACAGAAGGCATGAGTCTGTGGTTTCCTGCTGTGAGGGGCATGTGCCTGCGGTGGGGCATGCGCACGGGGCTGCTCTCCGCCGAACGGCTGCGCTGTATGAAAGTGCCGCCAAGGTGAGGGTACTGTTCTGTCTCCAGGGTTGAGGAGGAGAAAACGGAGGACGCCAGTCTTCTGAGGGGGCTGTACCTCGGGAGGGAGTGCTGAGAATGCCTGTCCTCCTCCAACTGCAAAAGACCAAGAAGAGTGGAGGAAAAGGTGTCAGGCAAAGACTTGACTCGCTCCTGGTTTGTGCTGCACATGCTGCAGAAATCTTCACTGGCGGGTGGCAAACACTTTTGCTTTATGGGGATTTAATACAGCCTATGGGTTTGCTTCTTACTACACTAACACCCACATTGATACTCGAAGAGGCATTTTAGGGTAAGAGGCATAACTACGCTCTATCATTAAACTGTTTCAAAAGTGGGAGTAGTCTGCATAAGCTTGCAAACTAAAAGGGCCAAACCTTCTGCCACTTTAACATTTAGAAAGAAGCTCATAGGTGATCAGCTGTCAAACTAATCCAAATCAAGTTAACATGGGGAATCAAGATTCAGTGGCCGAAATTCTCACTTCCCTTCCCCCAATTTGGCTGCCTTCACATTTGCCCCAAACCTCCTCCCTCAGGTGGGTTCAGTAGCTACAGATGTGCCTTTTACTTTAGTGCATTTGCTAAAGTAATGTCTGCCTGTTAATTAAGCATGATATTTTGTAATAGGGAGCTGCATTATTTCAATCTGTTCAATACGCTACTTCATATATTTTTCCCCTCTAAGGAAAGTGCCTCATGGCTATGTGACTGATTTGGGGAACTGAGACAAGTCCTCACTTCTCTTCCCCATATTTGTCTGCCTTCCCAAATGCCCCGCCACCTCCCTCCCTCAATGGGTTAAGTAGTTATTTGGGTAGAAATGTACATTTTCCTTTAATGCGTTTGCTACAGCAAAGCCTGCCTGTTAAAATAAGCATGATATTTTGCAATAGGGATATGCATTCTTTCAATATACACTACTTCAAATATTTTTCTAAGGAAAGCACCTCATGCCTTCATGACTGATTTGCATAACTACTCAGCTAACATGCTGTGTGCTTCAGAAGAGAAAAGCAATGGGCACAGCATGATCTGAAGAGAAGTCCATCAATCACACATGGACATTCATCCTGATGCACATTTTACCAATGTCTTGAGAAGGCAGGCGTGTTATCTTCAGAAAACATGAAGGGAGTTAGTGTTCACCCAACAGAGCCCTGCCCAGTATCCCGCATCTTGCTTCCTAACTTGGTCTTCTTTACACTCTCCATTGCTCAAACATGCATAAATATATCAAGCCATGCAATTTTAGAAATCCCTGATATGTTTTTTTTTATAAAGAAATGCCTGTCCTGCTGAAATGAAAGCAGGCGTCAAAGCTTTTTCTCTCCCACCTACAGGCTGTCTAAACGGATCAATTTGAAGTTCAACAGAAAATTCATAAAAAAATAGAAAAGAGTATTGCATGCTTAATGTTTATATGATTTATCCATTTGCCATATTAACCATTGTAATAGTTAACCCCAATGTTCTGCTCAGTAAACAGAGAGGAAAGAAAACTGCAGGTCATAGAGATTAGCTGTCAAATACCTGGGTTTTCTGCATTTAAACTATTATTCTGCTGTGCTCAAGAGTCTTATCTTTTATTATATTCCACTGAAAACAAAGTGTTAATCTGCAGATTTTCTGGCAGAAAATTCTACCTTGCTTTAAAAAAAGATCTCCAAAGATCTTGCAACCTTCCTAGCAGGCCCGGATTAACACCTTTGTGCGCCCTAGGCCACACTTTGAAATTACGCCCCCAGCCAACCTCTAAACCCCCCCCACACACACACACACACACCACTCAGACCCACACTTGGCTGGCTTTCGCCATGGTGCCTCCAGAGCAGAAGAGAAAAGCGAGTAGGAACCATCCCGCCACCTCCAAGGTCCCCATTCCCACCGCCTGGAAAGCTCCGCTGTGCTCTGAAGGTCTCCTCGGGAGTCGGGAGGCTTGGGGAGAGCGCAGCGGGTGCAAACTCGCTCCAAAGGCACGCATGAGAGAGAGAGCGTGCATGAGAGAACGCGCACGAGAGAGAGCGCACGTGAGAGAGAGCGCGAGAAAGAGAGAGAGCGTATGCGCGCGAGAGAGATAAAGCGAGAGAAAGAGCATGAGAGAGAGAAGCGCAAGAGAGAGAGAGAGAGCGCACGAGAGAGAGAGCGTGCGAGATATATATATATATATATATATATATATATATATATAGTATATCCGCTTGGTATGCGCTCCCGGAGGGGACGGAGCAGAGACTTTGCCGGGATCAGGAGCGAGGAGGGGCATGAGAAAGGGGAAGGAGGTGCGCTGGCCAATTTTGGTTTTTTTGGGTCCGTGATCTGCTCCCCCCCCCCCTCGGCTTGTGCCCCTAGGCCATGGCCTCATTGGCCTTATGGGTAATCTGGGCATGCTTCCTAGGTGATTTGTGCTAGTGTTCCACTATTGATACAGAATGTTTCTCTGATTAGCCTCCGAACTATGCTTTCTGCAGTTTAAATTGTCACTTGCTCATAGGAACAAGAATTACTATTCCCCTGTACAACATCCTTTTACTTTACTTTACTGTTAACACCCACCTCTGACTTTTTTTCATAAGTAAAATATATCTAATTTCTCAAACAATTGCAAACAGATATAGCTCACAATTTTATTTGCTTTTTCCTGGATTTTCTCCAATTAATCTACAGATTTCTTAAAATAGGGACTATGTAAGAGAGCTTCAGAGAATGTACCGTGTTTCCCCGAAAATAAGACACCCCCGATTGTAAGATGTATCGGGGGGGTCGGGGGGGGTCGGCTAATATAAGCCGTACCCCGAAAGTAAGCCGTACCTCGTCCCCGCCGCCCGCCCGCAGCACACCTCCGCGGCACACCTTTTCGCCAGGCCTCCAAGCAAGGGAGGGGAAAGAGAGCCAGAGGCGGGACCAGGTAGCGCCGCGTCAGAGTGACGCGCGCTGCCTGGTCCCGCCCCTGGCTCCTTCCCCCTCCCTTTCGTCCAAGCAAGGGAGGGGAAAGAGAGCCAGGGGCGGGACCAGGTAGCGCCGCCCAGGTAGCGCCGCGTCAGAGTGACGCGTGCTGCCTGGTCCCGTCCCTGGCGCTCTTTCCCTTCCCTTGCTTGGACAAAGGGAGGGAAGAGAGCCAGGGGCGGGACCAGGTAGCGCCGCGTCAGAGTGACGCGCACTGCCTGGTCCCGCCCCTGGCTCTCTTTCCCTCCCTTGCTTGGACGAAAGGGAGGGAAGGGCCAGGGCGGGACCAGGCAGCGCGTCACTCTGACGCGGCGCTGCCTGGTCCCGCCCTGGCCTCTTTCCCTCCTTGCTTGGACGAAAGGGAGGGGGAAGGAGCCAGGGGCGGGACCAGGCAGCGCGCGTCACTCTGACGCGGCGCTACCTGGTCCCGCCCCTGGCTCTCTTTCCCCTCCCTTGCTTGGCGGCCTGGCGGAAAGGTGTGCCGCAGAGGTGTGCCGCGGCCGATGGGGCCGATTGCGGCGGCGTGGCGGCGGCGGCGGCGTGGCGGCGGGTACGTCTTGGGTTATATAAGACGTACCCCGAAAGTAAGCCGTAGGGGGACTTTTTGGGGGGAAAAGAAAGTAAGACACTGTCTTACTTTCGGGGAAACACGGTATTAGATAATATAATTCTGCTAAGCACTTGAAATAACCTTTCTTTCCTTATTAGCGACAGCAATAAACTGCTATGTCACGTTCAATCTACTACATTATGTCACATTTTCATTTAATTTGAGACATTAAAGTCACTATGAAGGTGACAATAACATACGTTATTTTGTTATGCCCCTCTCAAAGCTTTGACTTCTAGCAGTAATATTCAGGAAATGTATTTTATTGAACGACATACACACAGATGGTTTGTTTTACCAAGACCACGTGTGATCCCATGTTGTGTAATAAAAAAAATCCAGTATGTGCAATCAGTCCTTGAACATACCCCCTTGCAAGAAGTTTAACAACATTCCATTAAATCAAAGCAAGTGTAAGATCCCCGGCATATTCCATAATTACAAATATTAATATTCTAGAAAATGTTTAGAGAGCCAGACTCAGTCTCATTGAGTCTTGAAAAAAATATAATTCCAAAAGACCACATTTGAGAAGAAAAGAAAAATCCTGGCAAGATAGAGACAAAAAAGAAAATGGCATATTGATATTAGATAAATGTTACCAAAGCAATATTCATTCTACTTGGTAGCATTTTGAGCAAAAGGTTGTTGGATATTTCCATTTTAGCAATTAAGATTCGGCTTGGCTACTGTACTGCCTTGACTCCAACAGCCAAATTGTTTTTTGGCAAATGGGTTAGTGAATAAATCGTGAACAAAAAGCAGCCCATACCAAAGACTAAGATTTCATAACTTAGATGTCTAAAACAATTCCAAACTAAGCTCATGATGTGGGGTAGGGCAAGTAAAAAGGAAATGAATAGGATACTCTTGTGACTTAATGAGCATGTTTATTGTGTGCTTCCGCTTACCAGATTTTAGCCAATTCTCTGGTATCCACAACAGATTCTAGGAGGCAAGGGCACAGAATCTACATCTAATAAATGTTTTTCATAATAGGATGAACAAGCTTATTTGTAGTTAATTACATTACACCTTTCCTTGAAGGAATTTTCACCACTCTTCACTTACAGCTAAACACTATAATGATGAGTCAGCCATGAAGGAAACTTCCTTCCAAATATAAGCAGAACCCCACATCTCCACAAAAGTGAATTGCATAGTATTTGTTTTTATCTCTAAATGTTAAATAATATAATTCCTAGCACATTTGCACCTGGGCTTGTCTTTTTGACTGGTGAAGTTACTGAACAGTATCTCGTGGTACTCTAGGGCAACAAGGGAACAAGTGTCGTCACTCTGTGCCCACTCTCGTCCCTGATGCCTGGCATGCTGTTTGCCAGGAGCAGAGTGATAGCTTTTCTGATGCTATTAAACCATATTGGCTGTACCAAGAAAACACAATTCCCAGAACACTTTTACTGGCATGGAATCAAAGCCAGGGGTTAAAGAAGAGCATATGCATTCCTATTACAGTGTCAATAAAAAGGTAAGAAGCAAAGGAAGGCAAGTGAAGAATGGGAGGACTTTAATGTGAGTGGGAGACAGGAGAAAGTTCCATTCTACTCCTAATGTCACTAAGGGCAAGGGAGGGTCTGTTTACGTATTATGAATGTGTGTGCATAATATACATTCAAGTTGTCTATCAACTTATGACAACCTATGAATTTCATGGGTTTTGAATATGACTCAGAAAAATAAACACAATTTCTAGCAGTTTGCTCTACTCTACAAGCAAAAATATAGTAGGAGAAGGGTTTCAATCATCCATTTGGGGGACAAAAAGTTTGAATACAAATAGCAGGAAAAGGAATGCTGTGTGAACGAGAATCCAATACAAAGATGAGTGTAAATAAAGAACAATAAGAACAGAGAAAATGAGGCAAAAAGACTAAGAGATATGAGCCTTCAAAAGAAAACCATTGGGCTTAAGGTCAAGAGTAGCTGTATATTGTGTCAGGGCACGATGGAGCAGAAACAGGAGTGCCGGAGATAATAAAGGAAGCAGACAAAAAGGTCATTGGTTGCAATAGCAGATACTTCAAAAATGGATTGAGAAGATATAAAGACAGCAAAAATGACTCCAAAGGCAATACAGAATATCTTTCTAAGCCAAAGCAGTAGGATCCAAGGGACCAGAAGGGTTGAGAAGGGAGGGGTAAAAATACTGTAAATAAATAAATAAAATGTTTCTGACACCTGTATAGAACATGTTGGGCCAATAAACAATCAGAGCAGAGGTAGGAAAAATGCAGCCCAACCCTCAGAGTCCTCACTACATTAAAAATGTTAGGCAGTTTTTCTGTATCTAAATAGCAAATGCTACTACCAACACTTGCTCTCTAAACATTTTTTTAAATCCACAAATGGAACATTATATGAAACTGAAAGTCACTTCTAGTTTTATTTTCAGCCAGAAATGTGTTGTCTCAAAAAAGAGTGGTGCAGCACACTGTGGAAGCAAAAATTAGCTCTGGCATCTATTAGAGTTGTCCAATTCAGTGCCACAGCATAAACCTAATCAGGCCAGTAACTTGAGTGTGCAGAGTGTTCATACTTTAGATATATATCCAGAATCTTGACTTTTATGTACTGATCTGACCTGTTTTTTTACCAAAACTGTAGCACATCGATTACCTTGTGAGCCAGTATAGTTTAATGGTTTGAATGTTGGACTAAGACTCTAAGACACAAGGCTTCAAATTCCCACTTGGCTACGAAACCCCACCCCTTGGACAAGTCGCATTGTCTTAGTTCGACAGGAAGTAAACGGCAACCATCATCTGAATAATTTTTTGCTAAGCGATCCCTATATTAGGTTTACCTTTGAATAGCCTTAAACTGGAAATGAATGGAAGACACACACACAAAAAAAAATTTCTGTATTATACGGATTATCTATACAAGACTTAAATTGCCTGAACTACCTTTACTATACTGCCCTGCCAAAAAAGACAAATGTATATAAAAATGGATTTGAGAGCAAATTATCCCCGAATTCTTTGTACCCAAACTGACTGTACTGAGGCTATCACACTTTGGACATAACTTGAGATGACATTACTCACTGAAAATGATAATAATCTTGTTGATTCAACAGGAGTGATTTTATAAAGGAAGTCACAGCCCCGAGATTGCAAGAGCTCAGCAGTGCTGCTGGATATTTCTCACTTAAGTCTTGCCATACCTCAAAGCTGACTTGATTGTAAATAACAATAACAAAGATTATAAGAGGGCTGCACCTTGAACACACTGACAATAGTTCTACATAACAAGTCAGTGTTTCTGACTTATCCTTACTAATTGTGAGCAAATAGCACACTGGTACACATTTGTCCACCCATGCCTGCACATTGAAGCTGTTGTTTCAATATGCAATTACTGAACTATAGCTGTAGATCAGGCTATTTTTAAAAAAATAAGAATTTAAGACTTGGAAGCAGGAAAGCTGGCCATTGGCTTAAACATTGTGTACTCTCGATGTGATTCTGTGGCTACAGGATATACATCCCAAAGTTATCAATTAAAATATTTCTCTACCATTTCCATGATATGCAGTCAGTTTGCAGTACAGAAAATTTAGCATTTACTAGAAATACAATATATAAAAGTCTACTGGCATATGTAGAGACACTATTTCCTCACAGAGGTGAGGTGTCCCCACATAAGCCATAAGAAACGTTTATTTTTTATTTTATTTTATTGTTTCAATTTATATACCGCCGTTTCCAAATTGGCTTAGGGTGGTTTACAAAATGCACAAGGTAACATAGCACTAAAACGATAAGAATGTTGTTTCATCTATGTGACAGACATGTTTTTATGAACGCATAAGGTTCCTGTGCAATTAACAATGTAAGATAGAAACAAACTTAAATCATTGGAATAGTTTTTAACCAGATTTATAATGATCAGGACTCAAGTCTCAAATTGCATGGGTATGCATGTATATGCATTTAAATGATCAAAAATCTTGAATATCACTTTCTCAATTTTAACTTGGCCTCTTATCAACTTTGACTTCTACCACAAAAAAACAGCATACTGTCTCTCTGGGACACTTTGTAATGCAAACAACCCTTGTTTCTTTTTCTGCAGTTCTCACATGTTTGGTTCCCCCCAGTTACGGTATAAGAGTTAGATTTGGGGCTTTACAGAGGATATTAGTGGAATATAATAAATTTTTCAGATCTGATTCTTTAAACAAAATGTTGGGTTCAATTAATAAGAGTTAGAGAACACATAATTCAACCACTCCAGCAAAGGCCTGAGTCATGGAATAGCTTGGCTATGGAGTAAATTAAGTACTGATTGGGGAAACAAGTAGAAAATGTAAGAAAAGATAGGCACGTATAGCTGACGATTTGGTAAGAAAATACAGCCCTTAGTTTGTTTTCAGCGTGTTCTTGAATATAATTTACTATGTTCTTCTTTCATGATAACATCTTTCATCTAACTTGTAGCATCTATATGATTCTTTGTGCTATCTAAAGTGTTCCAAATACAGTAATGATTCATTTTTAAAGACCACCCAAAGGAAATGTCTGTGTACCAGGATGTTTCATTGATTTTCCACTATTTTACAGATACTACACTTGATCTTAGCCAAAAGGCCGAGAAGCGATATTTTCTTTTACAGCCCAAGGATTCTGAATGGCAGAAACTAAAGATGGTTTAACTTTGCTTAAGCAAGTTGTGTGTGCCATGGCTCCACTCAGTCACAGATATGTTTCCCCCATAATTTCCTGCAAAGCCATATTAAAGCACAACCCTGTAATGTACTAGTGCAGAGGAAAACATTATTTTGTTTAACTATGAAAAATGCAGTTTCCAAAATAACATCTCCAAAATAACAGTTCCTCAAATTGGTTTACATTATTTAAAAACTCATCTCTTTTGTAGTCAACTCCACTACTTCGCTGAAGCTGAGACAGCTGAATTTCCAATGAGCCCAGTTTATTTCCTCCCAATCTACCTCATTCTATAGGAATATAAATGATGAGTCAACCAAGCATCTTTGCTCTGAGATTCGTTTGCACCAAAAAAGGATTAGTATGTTCCAGTGGTGGTATTAACTGAACATTATGACATTGGTTATTACATTGATAATAACATTGATAACATACCATGAGCATCTGATGCAGAAGGGTAAGAAACGGGCTCACATTCTCTCTAACAACTGGCCTAGGTGTGGAGCCTACATGAGGTGACTTTACAAGACACACACCACGGAGATGAAAACTAGAACAAAATGGAGCCGTTGCATCTTTAGCAAGTCTTACCTGTCTCTCAGGACCAGTAGGCTCGGATTCCCGTCTCCGCTGTCGGATAGCTGGTGCTGAATACAAGGGGGACTGTGCAGGGCTTCCTGGCTGCTGTTCATGTTTGCTGTCAGAAACTGACTGACAGTGCCCTTCATGCCTGTGGGAACTGTCCTCCTCGGCCACAGTCTGCATACCCCGTGTTCTGCCATCATGTATTTTTGGCCTGACTGCTGCTTCTGCCCCCAGCCGCCTTCTCTCCTCACCCTCTTCAATGGGTCTCAGTTCCTCAGGCTCTTCATCTGTTGTCCCAGATGTGCTTGGTTCAGCACCAGGGTGGAAGTCCTTCAGCTCTGTTTCTTTATCAATTATAACCCATTCTTTGCTGTCAAAGTCCTCCTCCTCAGCCAGGGGCACAGATCGGAAAGCATTGCTGAGGGCTTCGTGCTCCACTGAGGCAGATACGTCCATCCTGCCACTCGCCTGCCTGTCTACCTGCCCAGTGTCAATGGAGAGCATTTGTGCTGGCTGGGAAGAACATACAAGCCGTGAAGGAGAACAAGGCAAATCCACTCGTGATCTGAAAATAAAAAAATAAGGAAAAAGGAAAGCTTAAGAGATCTCACCACTCAAAGCAAAGCATAGGACTGAAGGATTACTAAAGTTTTATGCAGGTACACAGATGTGCACACACAAAGATACACACACTTTGCAAAGACAGTAAAAGGTAGAAAAGTTTTAAATATTTTTATAGCTAAAATATATAGCCGCATGGAGTTCCTTCAGGAAGAAAGAGCAGGTTAAAAATAAATATGATTATTATTGTATTGTCGAAGGTTTTCATGGCTGGAATCACTGGGTTGTTGTAGATTTCTCAGGGTATATGACCATGTTCTAGAGGAGGGGTGCCCACACTTTTTCAGCATGTGAGCTACTTATAATAAAACCAAGTCAGAAAGATCTACCTACCTCCTCAAGGCTGGGGAGGGGTGGGGGCGGGGCTTGGCGGGGCCTGGCTCCACCCCCTCTGGCTTCCACTCTACCAGCAGTTTCTCCAGGCTTGAGGATGGCAGTGCCAAGCCAGCCTTGTGCTAGCTATGCCACCACTGGCTTGGCATTGCCATCCTCAAGCCTGGAGAAGCTGCTGGAAGTGCCGAAGCCGGGGAGGGGCAGGGCTTGGAGCGGCCTGGCTCCGCCACCTCTGAGAAGCGCCCCATCCTGGGATCGACCTCCTTCGGTCCCAGGATCGACTGGTCGATCGCGATCGACTTCCTGGGCAGCCCTGTTCTAGAGGCATTCTCTCCTGACATTTCACCTGCATCTATGGCAAGCATCCTCAGAGGTTGTGAGGCCTGATTATGAGGTTGTGAGGTCTGACTCCACATCCTCAGAGGTTGTGAGGTCTGATGATTATTATTATAACTACAGCTTGCAAATCTTCTGAATCTTTGATGAGAGAAGGTGCATAATCTCTGAGACCAGATGTGCCCCTCCCTATTAAATACTCTGCATGGGTGGAATGTTCAGCATTAGAGTTTACATCAAGTCCATTTGGTTGCCAATTGGTGATATGGCACTTTCCAGAAGAAGAATTACAGAGAAGTGCTGCTCAAAACTTCTACTCCCTCTTTTGTCATTTTTTTTAGACCAGCATACCTTGTCACCAAAAAGAGGACACAATCATCTTTTGAATTTTGTGTGTGAAATATGGATCTTGTTTCCAAGCACATCCCTTTTTGTCAATACTTTTCAGTCCAACACACCTTGTCACCAAAAAGAGGGGAGATACAATCATCCTTCGAAATACGTATAAAAATATGGAACTTATTTCCAAACTCAGCCAGTTGGCTAGAAGCCCCGCTGATAGATCCTCTGGCCCGGCCAGCCGTTAGAATTAACCCAGTCTCTGCCTGACTTTGATGGGGAAGCTTTGGTTCCGTCTACCACTGTTAAAAGCCTGGGGGTGTTGGACTCAGCGTTGACGATGGAGGCCCAGATTACTGCTATAAGTAAGCAGGCCTTTTTCCATCTTCACCCGGCAAGGAAATTGGCATCCTACCTCCCGGTGAAGCACTGGCAATGGTAGTCCACGCAACAGTCACCACAAGGTTGGACTATTGTAATGCCTTATATGCTGGCCTCCCAAAGTCAACGACACAGAAGATTCGGATGGTCCAAAATGGAGCGGCCAGGCTCCTATCGAGATCACTTATGAGGTCCCATATTACATCGATTCTACACCATCTGCACTGGTTTCCAATAGAACAGCGGATCTCGTATAAGATACTGATCCTGACATTTAGAGCTCAAAACGGCCAAGGACCTTTATATCTTAGGGACTGCCTCATTCCTTTTCTCCACCAGCAGTCGCCTTGACCTGCTCAGGAGAATCTTTTATACATACCGTGCCCCAGGGAGGTGCACCTGGAAGTGACAAGGTGCAGAGCTTTTTCGATCTATGCTCCATTTCTGTGGAACTCGTTGCCACCATAGAGCAATGTCGGAGCTACGATCCTTCCCACAAGCACTCAAGACCTGGCTTTTTGGTTGCGCATTCAATTTGTAATCAGAACTAACTGTCAATAGTTATTGCTTGGTTTTAAATGTTTTTATATTGTGCAATGCTATTTTAATTTTTAAGTCGCTCGGAGCACCTTTGGTGGAGATCGATTAATCAAGAAATAAAGTGAAATGAAATGAAAGGATGGAAAACAATAACAAAAAATGCTCCCATCATCACTGTACCAACAAATTGGGTGGCGGGGGACAAATTTGACTCCCAGATACATGGAAATTGCCCACTCCTCTTCTTAAATGTTTTCCAGCCATGAGCATCTAATGGTTAGTAGCTGGATATCAGACTTAAATGGATAAATAGTGAACTTGATGTGAAGCTCTGGAACCAATTTTTAATTCCAGACCATAGGTCTGAAAAGTACATGCTAATCACATAGTGTGCTTCTGGTTGATGAGAAATTACATGCAACCCACTCTTCAGAGCTGTCATAGCAAAGCTCTTGGCTTCTAGTTTTGGCAGGTTTTGCTGAATTCAAACACTGCCTGAATATAAACACATCCACAATAGAGAGAATCTGCAGGTAGACTTTTCAGCTGTGCAGAGTGCTTCAGTTTATTAATTACTAGCCACATCCGTCTCCCACCAAGGCTTCTTCTAACTTAGTCATATTCATCTCCCAAACCTGCTTTCTTAGCAATAGCCCACAACCTTTTATTTGCTATCTTTATAGCATGGAGTCACACATGGAACTGACAAGGTAAATGTGCATGTACATTCTGGAGAAAAAGCTTGACTCGTGAAAAATGTTTATGGTAAGAGTCTTCCACATTTATCATTCAAGCATTAATGAGTATTTGTGGATTAATGTATTCGCCGCCGCATACACTGCAGCACTATGCCATTTCAAACAGGAACTTCGATAACACCAGTGTCGCTGGGAGGAAATCAAACTCACATGTGCAGGAGAGAAGGGGAGGGATTGATGGAATGAATAGTGGCAAACATTTGCTTTCTTACATGAGCAAAAGGGGGTAGGCCAAGTGTCCCCTTTAACCTACATTCACTCTCTCCTTTCATATCCTTCCTCTCTCACATCAGATGGAGTGAGGAAATGAATAGGCAAATAGGCCCAGTCACCTTGTCAGTACAGGCATTTTTGTGTGCGTGTTAAATATAATTTGGAAAGCCTGGAGATATTTGCAGTTCTCCCTGATTTACAGAGGCATTCTCTTAGGCCAAGGGTGCCCACACTTTTTCAGCTTGCGAGCTACCTTTATAACAACCAAGTCAAAAAGATCTACCTGGCACGCTCCTGGTCCTCCGGCGCGTGTGTGCGCTCCCGCCGCCGCCTTCCGCCCGCACGGGGCTTCTTTCGCCAAAATGAGGCTTTAGTGGGCGGGCCCTGGTGCTCGTCTCTTGACACGGTGTGGTGACGTGACCGCCCATTGGTTGCTCCTGGGGGGCAGGAGCAAGGAGAAGGCGCATGCAGGGATAGGATGCGAGGCTGCGGGAGGGAGTGAGAGTGTGTGTGTTTGAGAGAGAGAAGGCCTCGCCAGAGGAGGATGGTCCCTGTGGTGGGGCTGCAGCTGACGAGCACGCCCTCGACGCCGGTGAGTGAAGCCTGGACGGGGCCCTGCCTCATGCTCCACCCTGTCTCTCACTCACCTCGGCCCTCTCACCCCCCCCCCCCCCCAGAGCAACCAATGGGCGGTCACGGCACCACACCGTGTCAAGACCCTGGACGGGGCGACACTCCGCCCGTCCCCAACGGTGAAGAGCCTAGGAGTCACGCTTGACTCCGAGCTGTCGATGGAGAAGCATATCTCCATCGTCAGCGGAGTGGCCTTCTACCACCTCCGACAGGCGAGGAGGCTGGCTCCCTACCTGTCCCGTCATGACCTAGCCACAGTGGTCCAAGCCACGGTCATCTCAAGACTAGACTACTGTAATGCCCTCTACATTGGCCTTCCTTTGTCGGTGATCCGGAAGCTCAAGCTGGTGCAGAACGCAGCAGCACGGTTGGTGGCAGGTTGTCCATCTCGCTGCCACATCACACCCGTGCTGCGCGAACTGCACTGGCTTCCGATAGAGCACCGGATCACCTTCAAGGTGTTGGTTTTAACCTTTAAGGCCTTGAATGGTCTGGGGCCAGTGTATCTAAGGGACCGCCTCTCCCATTACAGCCCACCACGACCACTGCGATCCGAGTCCCAAAACCTCTTGGTGGTGCCTAGTCGGCGATCTGTTCACCTGACCTCAACGCGGAGGAGGGCATTCAGTGCCGCCGCGCCGGTGCTGTGGAATGCTCTACCCCCCGCAGTCCGAGCGCAGGCTGATCTGCTAACATTTCGCAGGGCCTGCAAGACCCTCCTCTTCATCCAGGCATTTGGTGCTTAGGCCTATGTATAAAACTGTCCCCATGCTACGATTGCGTGCTGGTTCCGGTGATTTTGGTGTGTTTGTTTTACTCTGTTTTTACATGTTTGATAATTTTCAATGTGAGTCGCCCTGAGCCTGCGGGAAAGGGCGACTAATAAGTCGAATAAATAAATAAATAAAGAGACGAGT
This sequence comes from Anolis apletophallus, assembly GCA_030556195.1. Taxonomy (NCBI): domain Eukaryota; kingdom Metazoa; phylum Chordata; class Lepidosauria; order Squamata; family Anolidae; genus Anolis; species Anolis apletophallus. The sequence continues at coordinate 36,565,092 of JARBWK010000003.1, read as the reverse complement.
GCCAGGGCACGCCCACTAAAGCCTCATTTTGGCAGAAGAAGCAGCGCACGCTTCCACTGCGCTGCCTTCCGCCAGCATGGCACAGAAGCGCCCCATCCGGATGCGAGCTACCTCAAATGGACTTGGGATCGATTAGTCGATCAGCCCTGTCGATTAGTCGATCAGCCCTGAGCAGCCCTGTCTTAGGCTTTAAACCCCTGCAAAAGTATGAAGTTTTGCCTGCTTACATCAGTTCTGTCATACAAATCTTTCAGATTATCCTTTCAGATTATCTTTCAGTATCTGCAGATAGTGCTCCACTATCTTTGGCGATAGGAATTACAACAAGGGAGTAGGACTTCTTATTAGTGTGGCTTCAGCAAGATTTTTGTGCTTCTTTCTAAAATGCTGCTCTTCTGCTGTGTAGTTATATTGGCTGAAATCCTGTATGACCTGTTACATTACATATTTTATGTAAATCTAGTTACACAGCAGAACTGCTAAAAATCCCTTTACTGAATTGCAAAGGTGTATAATGGGGCACCAGTAATGGCATCTGATGCACATCAGATTGCAATACATATCAGTGTGAATGTACTGTATATCAGTGTACTCTGTATATTGATGTGCATCATGCATGTTGTGCATTCTGCACCAGTGCAAATAATAATTTGATGTGCTGACACTTTGTCAGCTTTGCCACACAGCAATGTAACAGCAGCCTTCTATTGGGCATGAACATTACTGCTAATTTCTAATTGCTATAGACATATGTTCATTTACAAAAATGTAAGAGTACAACAAGATTCCACCACATTAATTAGTGTGTGTATATCTTTGTATGTGAAAAAACCCTAAAACATAGTATATCAATCAAAATGAATAGATTGCCACAAATAGTCTTTTACAACTTCTTCCTGACCAAAACAACAGTTTTCCATTAGCAAGCTCTGACATATTGGATTGCTAGATAAAGGATTTTTAAAGTGGAGATGTCCATTCCAAAAAGGAGTAATTTAAGGCACTTGAGCCTGCCACTTTCTATCCATGTGATTGCTCCGTCCAAAGGTTCAATTGTTTGACATGATTTTCTAAAACCAACATTGCAGACAATGAAAAAAATTACATCAATCACAAGGACTATCTTCCCCGTTCTGTCTAGTGACACTGGAAGTTCTTAACCTTCATCCAAAATTACCTGCATTACATATGCAAACTATTATTCCTCTATCAATAAAAGGAAGATTTTTCCTTACTCTTTCCCCAAAATGTTTGCCCAAATGTAGACAATCCAGTTCATAATGACAAGTCATGGAAGTTTCAGACTGAATGAAATGTCTTAGAAGAGGAAATGCCAGGTAGTTTTCTTTCTATTATGTTGTGAACGGCTTTGAGTCCCCTAGGGGTGAGAAAAGCGGTATATAAATGAAATATCTTCTCCCCACTCTCTCTCTCTCTCTCTCTCTCTCTCTCTCTCTCTCTCTCTCTCTCTCTCAAGAGTGGGCAAACTGCAGTGAAGTAGACTCCACTAATTTTTAAAAAGTGAAAAAAATCACATCAAAATTGGGGGGGGGGGGAACCCAAACCAAAGTGTAGCCACTGTAATCCGTGTAATAGCATTCTCATTAGTATGTTGAATTCTATCTGAGACTTTGCTTGTACTTGGTTTGGGGTGAAATTGGGCTAGTATGCTCAGATACACAATTAACCATATACATATTGCACTTCTGGTAAAAGGATTACATTGGTCGTTTCTGTGACCCTCCCAGGGTAATTTTAGTATGTGTGTAAAAAACCTTTCTTTTTAAAACAATGTTTTTTACCAAAATGCCCCCGACTGCCCTCTGGGAGCATGGGGCATCTTCACTGTGTTTTCAGGCATCCCCCAGGCCATTTTGTAAAGCAGTCACTTTCTGTTTTGACAAAAGAGTCTAAAATAGCCCACAACGTGTTGAAAATGCCCCTCACAACACTTAGAGGAGACTAAGGGACATTTGGGACAATATTTTAAGAGGTATGTGATGGATGTCTGCAGCCACAGTTTGTTCATTTCTACCTTTAGGGGACGGTGTTTATGCTTCTTTGTAAACCGAGCTCCGGATGCTACTAAATGCAATAAATAAATAAATAATAATTAAATGCTTTTAATCCAATACACTTCTAGGGTACATCTGGTATATGATTTCTAAAATACTGAATGTGAAATTGCTATTTTCCAAATGGTCTCCAATGGTACTACCAATTTGGAATAGAAATCTTATTTTTGATTAAAGTTAATAACAACTATCAGTACTTCAACCTAAATCAAAACAAATTAAAATACATGCCTTTCCCTTTGAATTAGGTAACCACGTGGATTACATGCCCTTTCGATTTCAGGAATACTTATTAGTTCTGCATTTATGAACCTCTCTGATCTTTGTAAAATATTAGAAGCACACTTTTAACAAAAGATACTATGATAATTTTAAGCCAGTGAAGCTTCAAAAGCTTGCATGAGGGTGTTTTGAATGTGATTGGATGCTTTGAATGCAATTTTCCTGCTTCTTGACAGGGGGTTGGACTGGATGGCCCATGAGGACTCTTCCAACTCTATGATTCTATGATTTGGTGCAGGCCAATAGAGGTATCACAAAACAGCAACCTCTGAATATGTTGTCCAGATAAAATAAGTTGTGTTGCCCTATTTCATTTACCTATTAAAGAAACGTTAAATCAGCTTAATTCATTTTCAACAACAAACAGGAGAATATTTTGAGAACATGAAAAAAACAGATTCCATTAGGAAAGACATTACCAACAGTAGTGACTGACCACACAGACCAACATTAATTTTAGATGCAAATGATCCCAAATGACCCCTGAATATGGTTATTATTTCTAATTATAAATCTTTGCTATCTTTTGAGAAATCTTGTGAAAAAGGCCAATTTCTTTGTCTTGCGTTGTCTCCTAAAAACAAGAAGCCATTGCAGTGACCCATAACAATAAACAAACCTTCGCTCTAGTTGATCTCCTTTATCTGCAGTGGACAGTCGTTCGGATTCAGGGCTATTCACACGGCGATATCTTAGAGAGCGCCCCTGAGTTGTAGGGGAGTCTGGTGCAGCTCGCACTGGGGAGCTGGGGCACACCCCACTTTTCTGGTCTTCCTCTGCCAAACACTGTGTCTGAGAGAAAGAGAGCAGAAACCAAAAAAGAACATCACAAATTTGGCTACAAGATACTGTGATGAACAGGCATTGCTTAACATGAGTTTAGTGATAGATAATATCCAATCCTACATATACCATCAATAGGTAAGGCAACACAAGACTAGTTATACCACTCTGGCCAGCTCAATAATTAGAGAAAAGGATTCATACATGGTTTCAAGTGATAAATCATAATATAATAATAATATTTTTTTATCTGTCTTTCCTCACAGCTTGAGGTGGATTACAATATTGCTATTACAATATTCATTAAAACACACACATTAAAACATTTTTCCACAAAATATATATTTAAAAAACACAAAACAAAGATTAAAAATAAGATGCTAGTTTAAAATTCTTCATCTTTCCAGCCACATGCAGAAGTTAGGAACATAGATGGAACCAGAACTGTGACAATTTGCTGACATCACTCCCTTTCTTCAGTTGAATTAAAATGCATACTTAAGGGAGGAGTAAGACATCAATGTACTTTGTTAACTTTTGCATGGTTTGCCAATGCTAACAGCAAAATGTAAGAGGACATTTGTAAAAATTGTTCAGAGTAGATTGCATTTGCTTCCCTCTGAGGCTGAGAAAAGTGTGAAGTGCCTATAAGGTCACCCAGTTTGCATGGCTAACTGGGGATTTAAATCTTGAAAGATTGTCCAATCACCACACCACATTGCTCATATAGCCACTATGATTTTTCATGGAATTTATTTACACATTATGTTTCTCTTGCAAGTGAGTATGTATATCAAAATCTGATTACATTGTTAGATCAACATGTTTTTAGAGAGGAGACATATTTTCCTTGAGTTACTATATTATCTTTACAGGAAGTCAAACAACATTTAGAAACTTGGATTCCAGATAATTCAGATAATGAGAACAATATTCTTAATGAGAGTTTGGATGACATTATTACAGTCTCTCAAATTCAAAAACAAGACGAAAAGCATACAATGCACTTTCAAAAATTTAAATGACTTTACTTTGCTGATGCTGATCCTGAGTTTGTTGCGATTCACATCCGTCTCTTCCCAGACCTCTCCTTCATTGAAGGCAACGTTCGGAGTCTGACCTAAACTTTCTGTTGGCCGGCCAGGCAAGATTGGTGGCGCATTCTCCTGGTCACTGAGGTGTTCTCCTTGCAAAACGTCCTCCGTGTTCTCACGGAGCAAGTCTCCAGGAACTGGAGTGACATTAACCACACTACAAGGGACAGAGTATGCAAAAATATAATTAGGCAAATCCATACATAGACTCCAGCAGAGCAGCCAATACCATCATGCAAAGGCCATTTGCACACCTAACATTTTGAAATGGAGCAACAAAGAGGGGAGAAACTCAAATAAACTATTTAAAAAAGAAAATAATAATAATAAACTTTATTTTTAACCCACCCTCTCTCCTTGTGGAGACTCAGGGTGGCTTCCAAAATAAAAGAAGAAGAAGAATGGCAAACATTCAATGCCAGTGCAATAACATAATAAACAATTAAACAAACTATTAAAAGTAAACAGATTTTAAAAAAGGGAAAGATCACAGACTATAGTATGCATGTTACAGAGCCATGTTACTTAAATAATTATACACATGAGTCTATTGTATTGTGAAAGACATAAGAGGGGGAGGGAGTATCTTTATACATATTCTTTAGTAAAGGGAGAAAGTGAAGGAAAAGGAAAAATGTTCCAACTACTGGTATTTATTTATTTATTTACATCATTTGTAATCTGCCCTTCTCACCTTGCAGGGGACTCAGGGCAGATCACAATACACATATACAGGCAAACATTCAATGCCATAGACATACAACATATATAGACAGACAACGAGCTACACAATTGGTCGAGAGCTCACCCCAACCTGGGCAGGCCTCGAACTCATGACCTTCTGGTCAGTAGAGATCTTATGCAGCTGACAACCAGCCAGCTGCGCCACATTCCCAGTGCATCTTCTCTTAACATAGGTAACAGACTATCCTTCAAGATTCACATTGATTTCTTTTATCGTCTTATATTGTCCCTTCTTCTCTTCTCTTCCAACTCTGCATAATATTCCTTTGCCTTATTTTATCCATTAACTAATTTATACCCTTGATGGCAGTCAACTGTCTACATATCTCAAAGTTAATTTCTTGTTGTTAAGGCTTTCTTTTGTTAGTATATACATTTAAATATTTGTTTTAATTATCTATCATTTCCATAGGATCTACTCATAATAAATCTTATACAAATGTATGTGTGTGTATATATATATTTGTACTATAGAACAAAATATATTTGGATAAATAAAAAGACTCATGCAGATAATACGATTTCTAAGTGTGAAGAAACCTGTAAGTCATTTTGTCTGAATGAGTCATTTTTACTAAGTCTATGGACCCATTGAGACGGTAGCAGAAGCAGGAAGTGATCCTTAGCTCAGCCAGACTGGAGAAGGCTGAAGACAAAATGGGAAGGACTGGCAGAGCAGTTAGGGGCTGGGACCCTTCCTCCTCCTCTATCAAAGGCAAGTTATGTTTAAAAACAAAAACAAAAAAACGGTGAATTAAGGTGCCATTGAATCTAAGGCACACACTATTTTTCAAGCCCTTTAAAAGGGAAATACAATATATGTGAACTGTCATGTAGCTCAAACAAATTAATATGCAGAATAAAACTAATCTTTTGAGAGTTTTATTTCTATGGAAAGAATAATAGAATCAAAACTGAATGTTTCCAAATTCTACAGGGAAATACACACTTTCATGTCTTCTGAAATATTTCTTCACTAGGTGACTGTTGCCTTTTCCCATACAGCATGACTAGGTTATGCTGGCAGCTTCTCTAACATTGTGCACTCAAGTCTCTTATTCACTAGAAGTTAAGTTCTCCCCAGTTCTACCCATGTGAACCCTAAAAAGTCTGCTCCAGAGAGTGGTAAATGGCATAAAAATAAACAAAAATGCATTTCCTCGCCATCTCTAGTGATTGTCTGCACTTTCTGGCTAAACCCCCTGTGTTTACAGAAGTAATCATTTACTTTACAGAAAGGAATCTTTGGATTCATCCTATTATCTGTTATGAATTTGGAGTTTACATGTCAAACACGTAAGGATGGCTATTTTTATCTGTATTGTAACATAAGCAATTATAGAGGAATACACATAGTTCCAAGACATAGATTTTTCATTTATATACTTTTTAATTTTTAGAAAGACTACAGTTAAAATGGGTCATGACTAATGTTGTTACTGTTGTTGTTTATTCGTTCAGTTACCTCCGACTCTTTATAATCTCATGAACCAACCCAGCATGGACCAGCCCATGCCCAAGCTCCCTGTCGGCCATCGCCACTCCCGGCTCATTCAAGATCCCATCTTCCAATGGTATGCTAATATATCTCTGGTTGTACTAATCCATTCAGTTTTCATAGCAAAAATACTAGGGTGGGTTGCTATTACCTTCCCCAGGAATTGTATTTTGTCTGACCTCTCTGCAACTCATGGACCAGACCAAGCACCTTGAAGAATGGGGTTATATAAATGTTGAGTGTGTCACTCACCCAAACATGGCTGCTGTCTGCCTTGTGTTTTGCTGAGGTGGAGTGGAGGTGCTTGTAGATAGTAAGATATCTGTACCAGCTTTCTCCCAGTCAAAGGCCTCATTTTCTGTAATCCCCCTTTCTTTCATGCTGTTTTCAAACACAGTCATGATCAACTAAAAGAAAAACAAATTGGAATAATAAGTTCAAATTTCCATCTGCAACCAGAAAGAAGAGGAACATGGCAAGCCGCTTGATATCATACAATCACTATGTCTGCATGTCAAGATGAGCCCAAGTATAGGTTGTTGTGGTATCCAACCCTGTCTTCACTTAAAAGTCAAGTATTGTTGGCCGGCCACAAATCGCAATGAGCGCATGGTATTTTACAGGCTTCCAAGTTCTGGAATGTTTGAACCACGATACATACGTCATGCTATTCAAACCTGCAATAATGGCATGTCCTTAATTTGTTTATTTTGCTGTTCATACTGAAATGGCAGTGGGGAAAAGAGGCAGGTGAGAAAAAAAATCACAAATGGGGAAAGTAGAACTCGGAACAAGTCAACATGGGCATGAAAACCCAGACTCACCCTGAATTGATTTCTTTTTAAAAATTATTTATGATTTTTGTGGTATATGAAAAAACAAACAAACATACACTCTTCACAATTCAACAAAGAATTTCATCTATGCCATCACTGCTCAAGCAGGGAGCTTTGAAATGGTTGAATAGAAACTCTCCGAAGCTTTAGGTGCTCTTTACAGGGGAAAACGGCTGATTCAAAATCCATCTAAAATGCAGACATGTGCTTTTCAACTTAAGAACAGATAAGCATCTTGAGTTCTGAGAATTACCTGGGAAGGAATCCCACTGGAGCATTGCAGCATACCAAAATACCTGGGAGTCCTTCTGGACCATGCTCTGACTTACAAGAAGTACTGCTCGACTATCAAGCAAAAAGTGAGTGCTAGAAATAATATCATACAAAAGCTGACTGGCACAACATGGGGATCACAACCAGATACAGTGAAGACATCTGCCCTTGCACTTTGCTACTCTGCTGCTGAGTACGCATGCCCAGTATGGAATACATCTCACCATGTTAAAACTGTGGATGTGGCTCCTGATGGGACATGCCACATTATTACAGGATGTCTACGCCCAACACTGCGGGAGAAATTATAACCACCGGGAATTAGCAGCCAGCAATGAAAGAACCAAGGCATTAACATATCTGGCCCATCCTCTGTTCAGATATCAGCCAGCATGCCAACAACTTAAATCAAGAAACAGCTTCCTAAGATCTACAGAGATACTCGCAGGAACATCTCAGCAAGCAAGAGTCCAAAAGTGGAGGGTAAAACCCCAGAATCTCCATCAGATGAGAAACTCCCTCCTGAGCACACAGAAGATTGGGGGACTTGGAAGGCGCTGAACAGACTGCACTCTGGTACCACAAGATGAAGAGTTAACCTTAAGAAATGGGGCTATATAGCAGAGTCCATGACATGCAAGTGTGGAGAAAAGCAAAAGCAAACAACACAGACAACTTACTACAATGCAGTCTGAGTCCTTCCACATGCAAAATGGAGGACCTTCTTACAGCAACAGCAGAGGCACTTGAAGTGGCCAGCTTCTGGTCCAAGGAAATTTAGCATAATGCCAAGTTTTTTTTGTGGTTTTTTAAAATACATTATAACTGTATTCTCTGACATGATAAATAAATAAATACTAAGATCATGAAACCTAGGAGATTAGCCAAGGCCATCAGAGACTACCAGTATATCCTTTGTGTCTCTTCCCTGAGACATGTTGTTTCTCTTCCTAAATGTAAACCATTCCCTTGGTTGTATCAATCAGGGTCCACAGATAACTGATGGATCACAATGGAGCCAGGTAGCTTTTCTTGGTACTGATTAAAAATAGGGGGGCTGCAAGTAATCCATGGTCACTTTGAGATCCTTCAACACCCCTTGAAAAGACGACATTCTAGAGCATATTGTCTATGTATGGACAAAGGTGTATACCCTGCAATCTTAGGTTTGCTACTAGACCCACTAAAACTTTACTAAATGCCTTCAGGGCAAAGGCAGGACACTAATCTGAAATCTTGGTGATGGCAAATATGAAGAAACTCCTGCTCATCTTGGTGATAGGAATATGCAGATATGCCAAGAACAGTTTTGAAGAGAAGGTTATTTTCAAAATATAGCACTGTGAGAAAGAGAAAGGAGAAAAGAGAGTATAGCTCTTGCTGGGAAGTCAATGAGACGTGAGTCACGAAAGAATAAGAAACATGATAATCAAAGATCAGGAGCGAAAAAACAAGCTTTGAGCCTAGGTGCGATTTCACCCATATGTGCAATTTCAGACACCACAAATGAGGAGGAGGAATTTGTCTCTTTTAAGATGGCCAAACAGGGAGGGGGGAGTCAAAAAAGTAAAAGGTTTTGCTCTGCTGTTGTGAGATCTTAATGTACTTTATGCCTGTTTCTAGATGGTGATGGGAGAAATCAAAATTGTGATAATTTCTCCTCTTACTGATCCAGAAAATATGCATTACTCTTTTAAAGATTAACAAGATCAGACAAGACATTGATTCCATTTGGATCATGGTTTTAAACTATAACAGCCAAAAAGCAAGCTAAATTCAAACACTAATTCAGAGATTTCAAAAATAATATTAAACTACTTTTTAAAAGGGTAGGCCAAACATGTTTGTGAGGATTTGTTTGAAGCCTTTCATTCATTTACGGGGAGAAAAAGGAAAAGGAAAATCTTCTCTATAACCAGTTTTTTTTAAAAAAAAAAAACACAGCCATTTTCTTTACCTGATAATCTGGTTTGGTGAAATAATCCAGATTTGCAATGTGATCCAAAAAAAGATGGAACTCAGAAGGCATATGTTTTAGCAGCATTCGATGTTCATATTTCTCCTTAATCATACCCACTTGCTCCTAGAAATAATGAGACAGCACATTTCAGTATCACAGTATATAATACTAAATTTTAGGCATGGTTTTTGCTTTATTGCAGATCTTAACTCAGAGGATATTATCTTACTAAAAATAATTTCCTACCTTATCTTTGATCTTGCGCCATGGAAGTTGGCCGACTGCAAATTCTACCAACATGTAAAAAAGGGACCATAGGTCATCATGGCGGCCCATCTCCTGGAGAAAAATGAAATAAATAAATGAACAGCTAAAAATAATGAAATTGCTCACTTTGTCTACAACAATCTTATAGCTGAATGGTAGGCTACTGCCCTGTGACACAGACAAAGAAAAATTTAATGCACATAATGCATATTATTTATTTGTTTGTTTATTAACTTCATTTATACCCCGCCACCATCTCCCCAAGGGGACTCGGGGAGGCTTACATGAGACCAAGCCCAATAACACATAAAACAACACATATATATTATGTGTTATACACCTAAAAACATAAAAACACATATACACATAAAAACAACACACATATTGATTGTATATAAAAACAATACAATCAATAAAACTCAACATAAACAGTAACAGACAGTTTTAAACCATTTCGGGCAAGCCAAATGTGAATATTAAAATTTTCAAAATAAATAAACACTGGAAGCAGACAGAGGTAGATTGTATATAACAGGAAGGTTTCAAGGACAATGTGAGCAGACACCCAAAAGGGAATTAAAGTGCTTCTGAGGACATTTGCAGAGCTTGAACACAGCAGGGCATTAATTACTTTATTCAGGGAAAGCACATTGGAACAGCCACGTCTTCAGGCTCCTCCTAAAAACTGCCAATGTGGGGGCTTGTCTAATATCCTTGGGGAGCGCATTCCAGAGTCGGGGACCACTACAGAGAAGGACCTCTCCCTCGTCCCCACCAAACGCGCCTGCGAAGGCGGTGGGAGCGAGAGTAAGGTCTCTCCAGATGAACGAAGAAATCACCTGGGTTCGTAAACAGAAATGCGGTCACGTAGGTAGGCGGGTCCCAAATTGTTCAGGGCTTTATAGGTAAGAACCTGCACCTTGAATTGGGACCGGAAGATAAATGGCAGCCAATGGAGTTCCTTAAACAGGGGGGTTGACCGCTCCCTGTAAGTCACTCCAATTAGCAATCTGGCTGCCGCCCGTTGGACCAGTTGAAACTTACGGGCCGCCTTCAAGGGCAGCCCCACGTAGAGTACATTACAGTAATCCAATCTGGAGGTGACTAAGGCCAGGACTACCGTGACCGGGTCCGACTTCACGAGGTACAGTCGCAGCTGGTGCACGAGGTTTAATTGTGCAAAGGCCCTCCCAGCCACCGCCGACGCCTGAGCTTCAAACGTTAGCGACGAGTCTAGGAGGACACCCAAGCTGCGAACCTGTGACGGAGTGCAACCCCATCAAGACAATTCCCTCATTCTGGAGCAATGATTTCTAAAACATTCTTGTTTTCATGGAAATATTTACACGCTACCCATGGTTTGCTTTATCATTCTTCTCCAGCAAGTGCAGTGTCTACATTTTTTATTAGTTCAATGTATATATGTGTGCAGATATCCAAAAGTTATCGAGCCTTGTGAAACAGATGTTCTATTCAGAACATTCAGTTAGTTCATGGTGCAAAAAGTCCCAAAGGGGTTTACTTTAGCATCAACGTGGAGCTAGGGTGGTGTCAACCCTTTTTTTAAAGTTCAGTGTCTGTATGTATGCTGATCTCTGAATATTTGAATATCCATAGCAATGTCTGCATTTCAGAAGCCATAGGAGCTTTCAGTTATTCAAATATGCAGTTATTTAAATATGCAATTCTATGTATATCTACACTAAATGTTTTTTTTAAATGGCAACACAATGGCTTGCTGGACCTAGCCTCACCAATTTACCCCGGTCTCCAACCATCCTAATTCCACTTCAATCCTGATTTGAGGCAAAAGGCACATGTGTTTAAAAATCCCATTTTCCTAGAAACTGTGAAAAAACTGTTATTATTAGTATTATATTGTATTACATTATGATATTATAAATATTATATGTATATACAATATATTATATATTATATTATTAATATAACACAGGATACAAGATGGAACTGTCTTCCTGGGGCCCCTTTCTTCATACTGGAACAGGTCCATGAAAGAACATTTGTGGGGAGTCTAATTTAACTAATTTACGAGGCCATAAAAAAAATCTCCAGCAAAAGCATGCAGGGAATGCGGAAAGTACTTCATCAGTGTTGCAGATGGATGGTGAACCAACAGCTCCCCTGGTGGCCAGAAGTTGGAATGTTAAATAGACTCTAACTGTCTGTCTATATGTGTTGTGTGTCTATGGCATTGAATGTTTACCATGTATGTGTACATTGTAATCCGCCATGAGTCCTCTGCGGGGTGAGAAGGGCGGAATATAAATACTGTAAATAAAATAAACTTGGAAATAAATAGTCACACTACCTATAATACAAAAGTTTCTGGAGTAAAACAAACATAATCACAGTACGATTCTCATATCCAGAGTTTCGTTTCTCCATGTCCAACACAGTATGTGGCCTCCAGATATTTTGTAGAGCTTCTAGAACTACTCAATGAATTCTTGTATCAAAAGTCCTTTATTTCATTTAGGTTTGTTCTTTTCCATATGTTTTTCATCTCCGTGTAAAGTCCAAGAATATACATCTCCCCCAATTATGGGGCTTATACTGTAATGTTATTTTCCCAATATAAAATAAATATTTATTTCTTAATTTCTTCTTATATCTTTTCGGAGTGAACCATACATGTTTTCTTGGTGCTTTCTTGGCATTCCCCCCTCCCCAAGGAAAAGACAGAAATAAATGAGTAATTACAAGCAACCAAAATAATTTGGGGAAGAGAGAATTAACTAGATACTAGGAGCGGCACTTGCTAATGTAACGGCACAATTGATTACTTTTTAAAGTAATTTTCTGAGTCCTACGGGATCATTAGTATTTGTATTTAATATGGTAAAATCAGCACTTTAAAAATTAGTAGACTAAAATATGTTAAATAAATTAACGGTATAAATCCTAATCTGTTCAAGGGAGAGCATTTAACATGGTGGGTCATCTTAATGAGACTCCTCGGGGTTCCAAGTATATCCTATTGAAAACCATCATTTTTGAGAAATGCCCCATTTAGTACTATAATTCCCAAATCACAGCCTGTGACAGTTGGTGTCTATTCACTTCACAGGTGGCCCAGAGAACACCAAATACTTTCAGCCTATTGATATAGCTCAGGAATAGGAACCAGGTCTCCCCCTTGATATTGCTGGACTGCAAACCCAGCAGCCTTATGCAGTGCATGCAATCATCAGGTATATTGGTAGCTGCAGTACAACATCTAAAAAACAACATGTTGCTGATCCCTGCAAGAGCAAAAAAATTGCATATTTCTTCATACAATTCATGAACACAGCAAGCAGGGCTACTATACACACATAGTACAGGAAGATGTATAGGTCTGTAAAACAAGCGCTGTGAAGATAAATTTTGACCAAAGGCAAACTTTGACTACAAAGGCACATTTTAAACCCACTTGGCTCCAGCCATAATCTAGAATATTTGCAGAGGAAAGAAAACTTTTCTTTAAACTACTCCCACAAAAGAGAGATACTTACTCTATTTTTATGAGCATTCACTGAAGCATAACGGACTGTTCCCCGAAAACCAGCAACATTACGAGGCTAGTAAGAAAGAAAAAAAAAAACTTTGAACATCAATGTTAAAAATCAGTGGAACCACTATATATTTTTCTTTGTTACTCTGGGTAAGAAACCATTTCAACTGCATGTGTTAATCTGAATTGCAACCCTAAGTAGGCATATAAAGTAAGGTTGCTTACCTGTAACCATGTTTCTTCCAATGGTCAACTGTGAAATTCACACCTGTGGTATTTCCTGTGTCCACGCAGCTGATTCGGATCCTTATTGAAAAGCTTTTGCCAAATCAGGGACTCCAGCCCCGCCCATCCACTTCAGTAATAAAGCCAGGCAACGGGGCTTGAGGCATTAGTTCCGTACTGCGAAAGACAGTCAGAGACAGAAAACATGACGGATTGCGGGTAGGATGGGCGGGTTGTGTGAATTTCACAGTTGACCACTCTAAGAAACATGGTTACAGGTAAGCAACCTTACTTTCTTCAGCGTGGTCACTGTGAAATCCACACCTGTGGTAGACTAGCGAGCAGTCCCCATGGATGGTGGGCGTCATGTGTGGGCCTTGCAGGATTTACTATCTATCCGCAAGGCCTGCAAGACCTACCTTTTCCGGCTAGCCTTTGATTGCTAAGATGGAAAACCTTACTTTTTAGTCTTATTTAACATGTTGTTTTACTCCTGTTGTGTTTTTATGTGATTGTGAACCGCTCCGAGCCTTCGGGGAGTGGCGGCGTACAAGTCCAAATAATAATAAATAAATTTAATAAAATAAATAAATAATAAATTGCTCTCCCAAAAGCCGCATGTTTTTTGGCGGCCTAGTCCAGTTTGTAATGGGAGACAAATGTGCACAGTGTCGACCAAATGGCCACCCGACAAATGTCATCCAGTGGCACACCATGCAAAAATGCCGTAGAGGCTGCCACTGCTCAAGTGGAATGAGCATGGATCTGAACAGTAAGTCCAGTCCTGTCATCTGATATGCTAGCCGGATAGCTGCGACTATCCAGGCTGCCAATCTCTGGGTAGATACCAGAAGGCCTACAGAGTCCTTATGGTACTTGACAAAAAGTCTTCGTGACTTCCATAATGGAGCTGTGCGGTAGACATATAAGGCAAGGGCTCTCCGCACATCAAGAAGGTGTAAAGACTGCTCCAGAGGAGTAGAGGGGTTTGGAAATAAGGTTGGAAGGACAATGTCCTGAGACATATGAAACTGTGATGATGCCTTAGGTAAGAAGGAAATGTCTGTGCAGAGCACAACCTTATCCTTATGAAATCGACTCGAAGAGCCGTAAGCTCGCTAGCACGATGAACAGAACAACTTTGGATTGAATGACTTTGACAACAATAAAGTTTGGTTTAGTAGACTTAACTAAGCACTCTGCTGAATAGGTGCCTATGCAATAAAGTGCATTTGCAAACATAGAAATCCCAGCCACAGAAGCAGGAGCTGCTTTTCGGTTTTGTTTGGGGTTTTTTTTGTTGTTTTTTGCAAGCTTAAGCAAATATGGAAGTGCTGGGAGAACTGTACTTGGAGCTTGTTTTTGCAGTTCCTCAACTGAGAAAAGCAGATCCTGTACTGGTGTATCAAAAGAAGATATGGAAGGCAACTGAAGGGAATGAGCCAGATGAGCAATAAACGAGGAAAAATAAGGTGATTCATCCCCTATGGAAGCTGGGATGGAAAAGTCCTCCTTGAGAGTAGGAGAAATCTGCTCCTCATAAGAGTCAGAATCTACATCAGACTCATTGACTGGTTGCAGCTGAGAGGAAGCACCAGAATGAACTTGGGGAAAAATCTTATTAAACCCCTGAAAACCAAAAGAAGGGACTCCAAATCCTTGAGAAGGAAAGGAGGGTGCAGATGGTGCCTATTCAAAATTGTACCAACCTACCTGTTGAGGCGTGGACTAAGTTGCAGCTGGGGCCCAAAAGACACAGACATTCTGAGCCGTCACTGAAGCTCCCGGGCAACAAGATGCAGAGGGAGGATGGTAGCCCGAAGGCCTCTCCAAGGATTTATACTCCTTGGGCTGAGCCCCAAAGCCTTGACTAGCCATCACTCGCACAGTCAACGTGGCTGCCTTGAGCCTCCCTGCTCCTGAGGGGGGCAAAAGCATAGCAGGGCTCGCTGCAGCATCCACTGCCTGCTGGGATAAATGGAGCAGGGAAAGCATGGGCAATGTGAGCAAGCTATCCTCCAAAGATAGAAACAGCTGAGAGACTAGGCTGCAACCTAAAACAGAGCTACTGGCACCAAGCCGCAGTGGCATCTCGCTGCAGTGGCATTTTGCTGGCACAAGCTCTGCCACTTCTTGGTTCTGCAAAGGGGTGGTAGGCTGTTTAAAAGTCTTCTTCCCTGAGGGGAACAGAAGAAAAAGAAGGTAAGTTACGGCCTATTGCCAAGGGCAAAGAAGTCTGTGTCTCAGAGAACGCGGCGCCTTAGAGGGAGGGAGTGGGTTTGTCTTCCCACTGGCAAGAAACACAAAGGGGGTGGGAGTCACCCTGGAGCATGTTCCCCCCCATAAACCATACATCTCAAAGTTGAAGAAAATGCCATACTGGCTTGAGTAGGATAAACAAATGTCCCAGAACACAAGTTGGAATTGCAGTCTGTTAAAGTAGTCAAACTAGAGTCCCCGAGTCAAACCAATAGTTGTTTTAGAAGAGTAGAGAACGCCGGGTTGTTGCTGCTTTTCGCGGACAAAAGGAACTAAGGCCTCAAGTCCCACTGCCTGGCTTTATTACTGAAGTGGATGGGCGGGGCTGGAGTCCCTGATTTGGCAAAAGCTTTTCAATAAGGATCCGAATCAGCTGCGTGGACGCAGGAAATACCACAGGTGTGGATTTCACAGTGACCACGCTGAAGAACTATGGTTTAAAGGTTTTAGATTAATCCCTGAAGAATAGTTAAACTTCATAACACAATAATAAGGATTACAGGAGATGTGATGACAAGTTAATGTTTTTTGCAAAATCTTTAAGGATAAGCGTCTCCTGCCTACAGAAAACAATGAGTGGAGAGAGTACAGCCTAACAATTATTCTTGACTATATATAGTTGCCAGACCCTCTGATTATACCTAAATTAAACTTATCATGAGGTGAAATGTCCAAAATGAGTTCTGTGTCCCATCAACTGACAGTAGAAACCAATTGTGACAGCCTCATCCCTCTTAACAAATTTTAATCCTTTCAGTTGCATAATCCAGGAGTTTGTGTACACTGCTATATTTGATTATCTTAATTCACATTGTCAGGGCTCTATTCTGTCCAAAGATGGCTCCTGATAAGAGGTGGTTCACAGATTAAATTTTTAAGTTGTAAGGCCTAAACTATATTAAATCCAGATTTTAAAATATGAAGTGTGAAAATCATTAAGTGGAAATAAACGTGAGTTTGAAAACGTATATACTGCACATATAACTCTTTAATCAGCCAATATTGTTTCCTAGTTGAGTGTATGTATAATGACAAATTTATGAAAAGTCTCAAGAAATGGAAAATATAAGGCAGTGGAAATATCTACAGCACATTATTTTTCATGGGTTCTGACCACCCATGGGACACGCGTCCTTTTCCACTCTGACTGTTCTGGGCTCCAGGATATTGGGAAATCTTCTAGATTTTGAAGGTATGGAGATTACAGGAATAAGAAAAGGCAAGGTTCCCATGTCATCTGGTTATACAATGTAAACACTATGTTATACAATACTAAAAGTTCAACACATCTTCTCTATCACCTGAGATTTAATTACACTGCACAGATTCACAGTTCTACTCTTACAAGATCCTCTGTCTGGAGCAATATTTCTTCCAACTAGGAGATGGCTTCTTAGGGCTTACTTCAAATCATACAATATTATGTGGCCAATTTTCAGATAAATTTCATAATTCAGCTTCAACTACTAATCTTACTAAATTAGAAAAGGTGTATTTTTGGATGCTAAATACGGAGAAACATAAAGAAAAATAACCCTGATGCTTTGCCATCCATTGCTGTTATAAACAAGGATTATGTCACTAAAATGGGTGGAATGTCAGGTACACATTTCATGCTGTCAGTTTAGAAGGAAATAATGTTGATGTCCATTAGCAGATGTTGCCATAATCCATTACTGCATAAAAAGCAACATTCAGATGCAACATCAGAAAAGCTGCTACAAAGTCCAAAAGGGTTCCAATGCAGCACAATCACTGAAATCCCAATACATTTTGAACTCGGAATTCAAGACTCTTGAGCTTATGAATTAAGAAATAAGTTCTGTCCCAATCCTGAAAAGGAAATATTATATCATGAAAAGCAAAAACAAATGTAAAAAAGCAAAACTCAGAACTATAACAATAATTAAAACATATAAGCACAAAATAAAATGAAATAAACAAAGAAGCATTGGGATGGCTCACTCACAACTCATGGCTGAGATGATTACAAGCAGCAGGTGGGAAGCCAACGCATCAATAAGTCTCAAAAAAGGAGCCCAAAAGAACTGTAAAACAAAGAGAAACCCAAAGAAAACCATGACAATAAAAATGTAAATGGAGGGAAATCAAAGCAGAAATGAATTTAAAAGTAAAAACATTATTATCATCATCATCTCATTTGAAGTACGTTCCTGTTCTTATTACTGCTATTATCCTACGTTTTTCCAGGTAGAGGACTTGAGGTGATTTACAATAATAAAAACATCTACAGCTTAAAAATATTTACATGATACAAACATTCAAAATGTACAGTATTAAATCAATAAAATTAAAAATAATTAAAAGCATAACCATAAAAAGAAGAAAACAAATACAAATAACACAACACATGAAACTCCCTTTTGACTGAGGGGTCAGTGCTCAAAATGCCAAAAAAAAGGTCTTCATCTGCCTACACAGAGACAGCAAAGAGGGCACCAGTCTACTGTCTCTCTATAGGGAGTTTCTGAGCCTGGGAACAGCCATTGAGAACAAGATGTCCCCACAGTTTTCCCACAGAGAGAGTAAGAGGACAGTAAGAAGGGCCTCCCCAGATCTCAAAACACTGGCATATAGTTCTTCCAGTAACCTGGACCTGAGCTGTGTAAGGTATAACCAGTACCTTGAATTGTGTCTGGAAGACAATGTAGCTGTTGCAGCAGGTGAGTTGTGTGCTCCCCATATCTAACCCTATTTAACAATCTGACTGCAGCTCTTTGGACCATTTCAAAGGCAATGTCATGTAGAATGAACTATAGTGATCCAAACAGGATGTAATTAAAGACATATGTCATTATTGGGCTTGTTTAGGTTTGGTTTGGAAAAACCTAAAAGTCGGAAAAACCTACCGAATGTGGATTTTGGAAGCAGTTTCGAACCATGCAGGAAAAGTGGGAGGGGCAAATCTGAATTTGAACCACTTACCCATTGTTCGGAATTATTCTGTAATGTCCGGGTGTCTCCCACAGTTATTTTGATTTTCAGAACCATTAAGCAACTTCGGTAAAGCCCAAACAGTTTTAAAATCTCGTGGTTTCCCTCCCCTGGCGAGTGGTGATGCAAAGAGGGATGAGGTGGGCGTGGCTAAGCACAGCTGTTCTTGAAGGCCACACCCCCAATGGTAGAGATTGCAAAAGGTCCTGTAGCCAGTTCTTCTTTCTCCTGTAGTGGGGTCATTTTAGTCCCGATTCTCCCAGAACTTGAAGACATTCCTTCTTTCATCCCTCCCTTTAGAGTCCCCTAGGATTGCTGCACCGGGGAGTCTGGCTTGCTAAGGTACTTTGGGAAACTACATCTCTCGTGCATATAAAATTGCCTCAAAAGCTTCACATGTCTTGTGTTGTCTCATTGTCTTGTGCTCCTGAGACCCCATTCCCTTTCCTTTGGTGAGAAACCGTGTTCGATCCCAAAGACGGGGGTCAGTCTAAATGTCCCTTGATGGGGTCTGCTCTGTATATGATTTCTGTTCTCCCCCAAATTAACACAGTTTGTGCCACACAAAGTTTCTGGAGTAGAACAACTACTTTCGAAGTAAAGACCACACAAAGAAACAGGAAAAACACTTTCAAAATTCAAACCAGGAACGTATTTCCTTTATTATTAAAAAGAATTCCCTGGCAGGGGAGGGGGATCAAACCCACGGAGTTCTGCTTATAAGACCAGCACACTCTCCCTGAGCTACGTCTGACCTATAGGAAATTTCCATTCAGAACTTGTATTTAGCAGTGGAAAGGTGGGTCAGTTTATTTAAAACTTTTTATAAAAACTTGGAAAATTTACCAAAAATCCATGGATAAGTCAAAAGCTATGAAATTTGGTGAGCTAACATTTGTCCATGTGTTCTACCACTGTAGCAAGTTTCATCACGATCGGTCTAAAAATGAGGTAGGGACAATTGCCTGAAGTTTCCCAAGTGCCAGTGCTGCTTCTTTCTTACTGTGCATGCGTGTCTGCCATTAACAAAGCGATTTGGAAGTCTCTGAAGTTTTGAAAAGTTTTGAACTTTTTTCTGTTAAAATCGGAATTGACTTTAGAACCACCAGCGCCCCCTACATACAAAACGAGTTTTGAACCTCTTTTTTAAAAAATCAAACAACCCTAGACATTATGGCCAGATCCAACATCCCAAGGAATGGGTGCAAGCTTTAGTTGTGTGAATATACTTTTGGCCACTGTCGAAACCTAGCTTTCAGGCTTCGTAATGACTTCAAGAATTCGCACTCAAACTGCGAACATGAATGTAGTCTCATCCTGCACCTGTTCCATATTTTAACTGCCCTGTCACATCAGGCTATGTTTTAATTTGTTTGCTGTCATCCAGTCCACTATTAACGATAGGCCCAGTTTGGAAGAAAGACAGAATCCTTGATTGAAATGGAAAAAAGTAGTAGATCTGGGTATCATCCACAAACCGCCCTGAGCCAAATTGGAAAGGACGGTATACAAATCGAAATAATAAATAATTAATTAATTAATTAATAGTAATGGTGGCTGGTGACAGGAGGGACAAGAGATGGAGAGAAGAGAAGCAGGCCTTTGATGAGAGACAATGAGGAAAGAACAGAAAAGGAAACGGCAGGGACAGAACATGTACATTTGCTAGGCCTGAGAAATTGTCTTATGGAAAAGCTACTTTGGGTTGATGGAGTTGGCAGGGTTCTTCTTGGAACTGAACTAAAATGTGGGGAGTTGGATTTGCCACTTAACAGCTGAGATTTGGAGAGACACCAATTTACCAAATTTGAATGCTTGAGATGAGAATTGTGTTACAGCAAATTAAAACTTCGTGTTCTGTAAATAGTTTTCCTCTATTAATTAATCATATTATTGCCAATTCACATCGTAAAACACTTTGCTTTATTTAATTTATGGCATGCAATGTTTCAAACTCTAGAAACCCATTTGGGAAAGTTCAGCAGGGATGTGACTGTCAGGCAGGGAATTGTACTTCCTACACTTATTTTTGGCCGTTGCTACTCTGCACTGATACCAGATTAATTGCCCTTATGTTTTCTTTCTGCTCACCTCTCCTCTCTCTCTCTCTCCCTTCTTCATTCATGGGTTATCCTTTGTCATCTTTCTAAAGTAGAGATGACTAACTCTGGCATTCCCAAAATCATTCTATTCCACTGGTTCCTACTGACCAAAAAAGTCCTTGCTTTCAGTTAGTTGTTTCAATTTGGATATCATCTACATTTGCCCTTCAGTTCAAGAAAGTGTTTTTGAGATTCTTCTTAAAAGTTCTATTAGAATACATTACTACAAGTTTGAAATTCATCACACAATCTTGCGCTCAAGAATGTAAACAGAAAGACAGATGTAATAGCCAAATGCAACTCATGATAGCCTCATGGAAGTTAAGCCTAGCTTCCAGTCAGCTTTGCAACTTGAAAAAAAATATGTAAGAGTAAATGAACTGATTCAGCTAACAGTTTCCCCTCTGTCCTTCAGGTAGATAGCCTGTCTTTTAAATTTTATTTATTTATTTTACTATATTTCTATGCTGCCCTTCTCACCCCAAAGGGGACTCAGAGCGGCTTCCAAGTAAAATGTAAATAAATATATTATATTATTGCCATAACATAATATTAATATTATATATTATATTGTGCTATAACATTATATTGTAATGTTATTAGTAATTATATATATATATATATATATATATATATATATATATATATATATGTTTGAAATGTGCATTTACCAATTCCCTGGAGATGCCTAGATATGTTTGATCCAATCACAGTGGAAGCCACTTGCAAACTGGCCCCCATTTCATAAATGTCATGTTTGTCTTCAACTAAGATATTAGAAGATAAAATAGTTTTTTTTGTTTTCAGATTGTTCAAACAGCTGGGTCTTCTAAATGTCTAAACACAAAATGCCACTTTCTCCTCCATCAGCAACATAAACATCTATCTAGATACTAGTAAGCTTATTACATGACACTGCTGTTTTGCAATTGCATTGTGTTATCCTGTATTTGTCTGGAACATATTGTATGACATTACTTGGAACAGTAATTGAAGAAAGTTTTAAAAATGCAAAGCCAGGTTTTACAACTGAACATTAAGAAAACAAAAATAATAACCACGTATTATTTACATAACTTTAAAGTAGATAATGAAATCATTGAAATAGGTCAACATTTTCCCTACTTTAGCTCAGTCATTAACCAGTATGGAGACAGAGGTCAAAAAATCAGATTATGAGAATTTAGAAGGGAAGCTATGAAGGAACTAAACAAGATTCCGACGTGTAAAGATATATCGCTCAACACTAAAATTAGGCTTGTCCATGTCATAATTTTTTTCCATTTATGTGTATGCTGGTGAAAGCTGGAAAATGAAGAAGGATGATAGAATGAAAATCAACATTTGAAATATGGTGCTGGATAAGAGTTCTGTGGGTACTGTAGATGATTAAAAAGGAAAATAAGTCCTGGAGCACGGGTGTCAAATCGTTTTCACAGAGGGTTACATCAGCCATATAGTTGACTTCAAAGGGCCATTTTTAACTGTAAGACTGCATAAATGTAATTGTATCGCCCTTGTGGGCCACATGGTAAATTGTAAAACCTTGTGGGCCACATGGTAGGTTGGATTTGGCCCACAGGTCTTGTGTTTGAAGAATTTGTTCTATAGCAAATCAAGCCTGAACTCTCACAGAAGCTAAGAGACTGCCATACTTCGGACATAACATGAAAAGATATGACTCATGAAAAAAATGCTTGGTACAGTAGAAGGTGGTAGAAAAGGAGGAAGATAGCATTCCATGTGGATAGACTCAATCAAGGAAACTACGTTCCTGAGTCTGCAAGATCTTAGCTGGATTGTTGAGGATAGGGTGACATGGAGGTCTCAACAACAGCAATTCCCACTAAGGTTTAGTAACCACTCTGGGTGAAAGTGTCCCAATCTGCTTTATTGTTATATTGGGGACCACAGTGAGTAGAGAGAATATGCAGTTTTTTTGCAATTGTGTTTTGGTTTCCCAGGAATCTCCAGCAAGGAAATACCAGACTCCTTCTAATGGTTGGGCTAGGAGGGCACTGGGACTCAAAAGCATCTCCAAGGAAACCATGTATATTCATTCTCCGTTCTCCAGCATTATCTACATTACTTTTAAAAATAATATAAAGAGAATAGTACAATTTTAATTAAGAATAATGTCTAGAGAGAGAAACTATGAGCTTAGAAAAAAAAAAGAATAAACCTTTACAAAGTAATGTACGAAAGTAGAACAAGCCAAGTGTTGGTTCATGGGGGAAAGCATACAGAAATGATGGGTGTGATGTGGTGTGTGTTCTTCATCTTTCTGAGCTTAGGGGTATGGGGGTATTTTCATAACAGTGTCACTGTACAATTGTGACTTCCTTTTAAAAAAAATCAGCTATGGACCAGAAGGTTAAGCAAGCAGGGAGGTGCAAATGATATGGTTATTGTTCAAGTGCAAGAATGCAAAATGGGAACAGACATTATTGAAATGCAAATATAAGATGGTACAAAAGAGTTCCTTGCCTTTTGCTATTGTTCCATATACAGGAGAAATGGTTTTCAAGAAGAACATACCTAATCAACTGACTAATGTCGTAAGTACCTAATGCTGTTGAATATGCTCGAGTTGTACCTTGTCTGTATTATTTATTTATTTATTTATTTATTTATTTATTATTTGGTTTTATATTCTGCCCCTCCCTGCAGGCTCGGGGCGGGTTACAACATATATTAAATGCCACCATATCCATTAGGAAATAAAATAATCTTAAAATGTTGTTTTTATGGAAAATTCTTAAGGTCAGGTTTGAGAAACTGCAAGTTGCTTCTGATGTGAGAGAATTGGCCGTCTGCAGAGACATTACCCAGGGGACCCCTGTAGGACGCTTTTCCCATGTCCCCGCATGGGAAATAGTGTTGAAAACTATAGTATTCATTAGGGTACTGAAAATATATTTTGGAACAGCAACTAATAGGTGATAGGAATATAATTATGAAGTAGGGTCCGTCATCGTACAGTAATGAGCAAAATAGGATCATTGCACACAAAACAAAACAAAACAAAACAAAAAAGTGATTACAAATGTCATTAAATAAATAAATAAATAAATTTTAAAATATGTATTACATATTTTACACCATGATTTGCCTAGTACCCTTGTATCTTGTGAGTCATCCTTATTTTTATTAAATTTTAGTCGGGCTGTTACAGATCAGATAAAATTGAATCAGAGTAAGCCATCCTGATTAGAGACAATAAGCAGCTAAGCATAGAGATGAGAATGTGATTAACCACTCAGTAAACACCACAATATGTTTATATTATGCAATGACAATGATGCCTAAAGTAAGTAAGCTCTGATTCACAGACCTCCTTTTTAAAAAGCATTTTGACTACAAAGCTTTCTTCCAAAATTAGCAATATTAACATCAACACAGGAAAAATACCCATATCAGCAACTTTATTGTATTTGTGCCAATGTGATAAATAAGACTGGGCCTGAGAGTATAAAAAGCTAAAATTATCATAATCTCTACTAATGTTTTTTTTCTTTATTGGTATCTGCAACATTCCAGTGAATCCCTTTTTTAATATTTAATATTTTGCTTCAGCCATACAACTGCAGACACAGAAGAAACTGGATTTACATATACATACAATATCCTCAGTCAAGGATTGCAAACTGCTGCAGTGCAGTCTGAATCACGAGGAAAGAGAGCTCTAATCAATGGTGTAAGGCTGAATTGGAAGAAACAGAGGCATGCAAAGTACAATTGCCAATCCGTGCAGACAGGAGACTCTCAGCATGACAGAAATGCTGCTATTCACTTATAGTGTCGCAAACAGCAAGAAACAAAATACATGTTTCAGCAGAGAGCTTCAATGATTTTAAAACAACTGGGGCTGTTTGGGGCTATACACACAAAAAAGGAAGAGCCCAGACAAAAAGTTCAACCTGAGAACTGGAATTCATGTTGGGAAATAAGATTCGGAATGACAGAGCACTTAGTTCAGGAATGTGTCCTCCCAGTTCTTGGACTAAAATTCCCATCAGTCCTATTTTGGCATAGCAATGGTAAACGCTAGCAACAGAACTACTGTATTAAATAAATTTGGTTAATTTGAAACTGAATAACGTATTAGGCTATAAAGATCCATTCCTTAACTTGTACAAAATGATAAATATTAGAAAGCCTTCTACACATCTTATTGCTAAACAAAGAGCACTACATGGGAGATATATGATAAATAATAAAAGTACAACAGATGAAATTGATACCGCCTGCTGAACCAAACTTTCACATTACAGGGTCTGATATAATGCTAGACTACAACTGATTGCTGTAAGCCAGATCCTTAATCAGTTATTTACGTATCTGTGCACCCTCCAAATGCATTTATATAGGCTTGTAGCTGTGAACTCATTAGCAGAAGACCAACATACCATCTTCCATTTTCTTAAAAGAGAAATATGGTGCGGGGAGGGATATCAGCAGTATAGAGAGGAATGAGGGTGATGCAGAATGCAGATAGATGCCCACTGCTACCAAAAGGCAGTTTTCTTTGTTTTTGTTTTTAATTTTATTTTAGTCATTACATCTTGACAATTAATGAACTTTTGCTATACAGCACTTCTCAGTACACATTATTCCAAAAGTAAATATTTAAATGACACTTTATGCATTCTTTAGATGTGTATCACCCATCACTCACACCCTCTCCCCCCCCCATCCCCCCCCCCCTTCCTGGAACAGAAATTCTAAATGGTGTCATCCTATCAGTCAACCGTGTGGAAAGCCTGGTTCAAAATGTCTATTTTGTCAATTAGAACAGACCATTTCCTGTACCAGTCTTGTTCTGTATAACTATTTATATACGTGTTTTTTTTTCTTTGATTGATGAAATCATTGATTATATATTCCAACAGATGAGCCCACCAAGTTTCTAAATTCCATCTTGTATTGTCTCTCCATCCTTGGACTATCATAATCTGTATTGCAGCTTATATATATAAGAATGTGTGTCTAATTATTGTTATCTTCCTTTGCCTCTATAGTGAGAGGCAAGATAGGCTGGGCATTTCCACAACTATTTGGGAGCTACCTCAAGCTGTCAAAGTAGGTGGTGCCTCGTAGAAGGCTGACTAGTTATTTTGCTTTACATTTTGATCTCTGTCAAACAGGATGGAGTGGTATCTGGCTTGACGTGGAAAAAAGGAAGGAAATTGTTTGCTTGAATCACTACTGAATACATCACCCAAAAGTGGGCACAGCAATCATGTTATCAGAATAACCTGTTGAAAATGGTTCTCCGAAATTTGGGATAGGTGGGTGTTTTAGATGCAGAAGTGTGAAAAAAAAACTATAGAGGAAAGAATTAGAAAATAAATGTGAGTTGTGTACAGTCCCAGCTTTGGGAGAAATGCATGATGTAAGTCCCATTAAATAAATAAATAAATAAATAAATAAATAAATGAATACACATTGTTTCAATAAGCTGCTGCCAGCTCATACTCACTAGATACAAACTTGTGTCATGAAACACATTTTATGAGAGAGCTCCAGTAAATGTAACCCAATGGAATAATGTAAGCAAATTAAAATGGCATTGTCCTCTACCTCGGTTTGAACTAACAGATACAAACAAAGCATGGATATATATATATACAAAGAAAAAGTATTTTGACAACACAGATAATTTGGCAAGAAGAATTTGACATATTCCATTTCCACCTCACCAACTAAAGTAAAAGTACTGTAAACATATATTAGAAACAGAATGTTTTTTAAAAGAATCCATATTAGCAGAAAAAATAAGAAAGATGTCACTTACAGGCCGAACTTCACCATTTGTATTGGTATACTGTCGGGCCAAACCAAAGTCTAACATATAACATTTCCTATAAGTGGAGGGCAGGCGTCCCATGGCAAAGTTGGACTAGAGAAGAACAAGATAAAGAGTTTAATAATCAGTATATTTCATGTTTATCAACAATCACAATCAATACAGTCTTGCTTAAAATTATTTTCCACTTGTGATAAGGACTTTTTCAACTATGATTTAAAAATCAATTGATCTGCCCTCATTTCACATATAATATTTCAAAATACCACCGCTCATCCAAATGTGTATGACTCCCCCAACAGAATACTTTTAAGTATTAAAACACTACCAATGAAAGTTTATGATTATGTGTTTTTTAAAACATCTATATTGATATGCACTGAGATGTATTTCAGTGGGTGTATGTTCACCCTGCTCTCAATCCAAATGAACTGAAATTTATCACAACAACTGGCAGAAATCCAGCAAAAACGTAAATGTATCTTCATTTCATTAATAGCTCAACAAGGCATAGGAGCAGGAGTCGGTTTCATTAGGTTAGCTAGTGAGCCACAGGCTGCACTCAGTCATTTGAGACCCAAATTACTGAATGTCCCCCATCTTTGTTATTGTTATATACCCTCAAGTTTTTTCCTACTTTTGGTTACTCTAAAGCAGTGCTGTCCAACTTCTTCCGGCCCAAGGGCCGGAAGAAGTGTCACTGATCACCTGGGGGGCCGCAGGTGATCAGTGAGCGGGGGGCGGGGCCGATAGCGGGGGCGGGGGCGGGGCGGGGGGCGGGGCCAGCTGACTTCCTCCTCCTTCACCCTCCTCCTCCCCCGCGGACGCGCCGCGCTCCGATCGCGAGCCGCGGTGCGGGAAGGAGGAGGGGCGAAGGAGGAGGAGCCAGCTGTCTTCCTCCTGCCTGAATCGCCCCCTTCTCCCTCTCTCGGCGCCGCCGTTGCGAGAGCAGTTTGCAGCGCCGCCGCCGAGAAAGGGAGACGGGGGCGATACAGGCAGGAAGAAAGACAGCTGGCCCCTCCTGCCTGGATCGCCCCTCCGTCCCTTTCTCGGCGGCGCCGCTGCATACTGCCTCGCATTGGCGCTGCCGAGAGAGGGACGGAGGGGGCGATGCAGGCAGGGAGGAGGGGCCAGCTGTCTTCCTCCTGCCTGAATCGCCCCTTCTCCCTCTCTTGGCGGTGCCGGTGCGAGGCAGTTTGCAGCGGCGCCGCCGAGAAAGGGACGGAGGGGCGATCAGGCAGGAGGAAGATAGCTGGCCCCTCCGCCCTGTACCGCCGCCTTGTCCCTTTCTCGGCGGCGCCGCTGCAAACTGCCTCGCATCGGCGCCGCTGTGAGAGTCGGTCCGAGAGGGGCGATCCAGGCAAGGAGGAGGGGCCAGCTCTCTTCCTCCTGCCTGAATCGCCCCCTTCTCCCTCTCTTGGCGCCGCTGCATACTGCCTCGCATTGGCGCTGCTGAGAGAGGGACGGAGGGGGCGATGCAGGCAGGAGGAAGACAGCTGGCTCCTCCTCCCTGCCTGCATCGCCCCTCCGTCCCTTTCTCGGTGGCGCCGTTGCGAGGCAGTTTGCAGCGGCGCCGCCAAGAGAGGGAGAAGGGGGCGATTCAGGCAGGAGGAAGAGAGCTGGCTCCTCCTCCCTGTACCGCCCCTTTCTCCCTCTCGGCGGCGCCAATGCAAACTGCATCGCATCGGCGCCGCCGAGAGAGGGCGGAGAGGCGATACAGGCAGGGAGGAGGAGCCAGCTCTCTTCCTCCTCCCTGCCCCGCCTCCCCCTCCCCCCCCCGGCCGCCATTTTTTTTTAAAAAATTGATTTTTTTTAAAATTTAAAAATGGCGGCTGAGGGCATAGGTGGGGCCGTGTCCAACAGGCTACGGGGCCGGATCCGGCCCCGGGGCCGCCAGTTGGACAGCCCTGCTCTAAAGCGAATCTGTCACAAACTTTTCAAGGCAACATCTGTTTAGAATGGGTTGCCTTCATCTGAGGCTGAGAGTGTGTGATCTGAAGGTTTCCATGTCTGAGTGGAAATCTCAACCCGATCTCTAGAGTCATAATCCAGGGCTCAAACCACTACGTGATATCCTAGCCAAAATGGCAACAAGAGGTTTTAGAACTTTAGAATTTTTAAACAAACCTAATCCTTGCAAAAGGAGCATCACTGATTGATAGCAATTTATCCTTTGTAAGAATATTGTTTTCAGCTCTATGGGTAACTTTTCTGTTATTAGAGTTCATTATTATTGTATGTGAAAGCAACAATAGAGAAAGGAACCTAATTATGTTAAGGCAGAAGAGTCAACAGAAACTACTTACAGGCTTGATGTCTCGATGTAAGAATCCTACTGAGTGAATGGCTTCTATGGATTCCAGAATCTGTTTGCCTAATCGGAGGGTTGTGCTCAGTGTAAAGGTTCCCCGCGGCTGGCTTCTCCTGAGGTCTGCAAGATTCCGGCCCTGAAACAGTTGTGCATTGTTTTTATAACACGTCATTTTCACTATCCAGCTGTAATGGAATATAATGTGATCCACAGCAAACAAGGGAAAGTTAAACCTTTATTCACCCCTCGCATTTCTAGGAGAACATATTCCAGTACAGTAAAAACATGGCTGTTCCATTGTGCTTTCGAGTAATCAGTTCACTAGACACTTTTGGCCCCTTCAGCCACAACTCAATATCTGCCTCTTGTACTTTATCACTGTTCCTGCCCTATAGTTGTGTGACTGTAATATACTTTGCCCTTCTAGCCTGACTTATCATCTGGCTCCTGCACTTTTCCACCAGCCCTGTCCTTACAACTGCATTGCACAAGCCCTTGTCTTGCCCCTTAGCTCAGTATATGGCCACTATATTAGGCTATTGGTTGTTGTTGATAGTTTTCTTTTATGATGTTTACGATGTTTGTATTTGTAAAA
This sequence comes from Anolis apletophallus, assembly GCA_030556195.1. Lineage (NCBI taxonomy): Eukaryota > Metazoa > Chordata > Lepidosauria > Squamata > Anolidae > Anolis > Anolis apletophallus. Next base: position 36,535,510 of record JARBWK010000003.1, on the reverse strand, counting down.
TTTTTGTGTCATATTTTAATCTCTGTTTGACTGGCTTTGTTCCCATGTAAGCCACCCCGAGTGCCTTTGGGGAGATAGTGATGTTGTTGTCGTTATAATAACATTCATTATGCAATTAGTCACCTGGGAGCCCAGATAGAAGTATTTGTCAAAAAATCAAACCTGAATTATCCACAAGTCAATATAAGTACTGTATCTTCACTCTTATAAAAAAAAGGAACCATCACTTTCTCTGAGTATCAAAAGGCAAAAGCTTAGTCCACCTTCAGAAGACCTAGAAGAAGCACTGGTCCTCTCTACTCTCTGTGCTGCCGTGTTTCATCTGGCCTTTTTGAATGCCTTAGAGCAGGGGTGGGCAATTATTTTTTCCAGGGGCCACACAAGAGCCAAAAAATATTATGGAGGGCCGCAGCTAAAGGGTGGAACTACATTCTAATCTACATTATTTATTTATTTACTATATTTACTATATGTTACACATAATTAATATTAACATATTACCGTAATATATCAAGAAATATTCATATATTATTAATATCATAATTATTATATTATAGTATATATATAGACATTATAATATATTGAAATTATAATATAATATAACAATAAAAAATAATAATAAAAACCACTAAAATTAAATTAAATTCAAGAAGACAAGGTGCGAACCAAGATGGAATGGCCCAATGGACCCAGCCCAGAGGATGGCAAAGGGGACCCAGCCGCTGCCGCAGCAAAGGAGAGCAGAGCAGCAGGAGATCGGAGGCTGCAGGCCCCGCCCGCTCTCGCCCCCAGTCGTTCCCCAGCTGATCGCCCTGCTATGGAGTGCCTGCCATCCCTGGAGTCGGCCCGGGCCTGCAGGGGGAGCAGTCTGTGATCTGAGGCGGCTGATTGCCCTGGCGACCCGGAAGACGATCAGTCGCTACAGGTCGCCGACTGCTCCCGCTGCAGGCCCGGATCGCCTCCAGGGATGGCAGGCACTCCAAAGCCGCCGCTCCTCCGGCCTGTCTGCTGACACGGGCCCCACAGAGCCCGCGATGGGATGGCGGCAGCGGCACCCCTTCCTCTTGGCCCCGCCCCAACGCCCTTCTCCCTGGGCCGGACAGAATTGGCTGCTGGGCCACATCCGGCCTGCAGGCCATAGGTTGCCCACCCCTGCCTTAGAGGGAAAATGGCAGCAGACAGGGGTGGCTGGCTCCATAAACCAATGCTGGTGACTTCCCTTCTTCACAGAATGACTCTTGACCTATCCAGGGGTCATAACAAAATCTCTAATTTTAGCCACAAAATCTACCCTCAACTTGTGTACGAGCAAGGTCGACTTATACATGGGTATATATGGTATGTTGTGATCGGATCATTTACTCTTGCTTTTTAAAATTCATTGCTAGCAAGCAGGACTGGCATTTGGGAAGAAGGAGATTAACTATTTTCGCCACACCGTTTTCCTGATGAATGTCACACATTCCAGTCTGGTCGATGCTCCCATAGGAGGAACATATCTAGGAAATACATGGGTACTTGCTAAAAGGAGGGGACACCAATGCAGGAGGTCCTGCCTCCAGACCTCTCACATTACTTCTACAATACTTTTGGGCCTTCCAAAATCAAGCCTAAAGAAAGGTGAGATAATAATTTAACTAATTGCGGGGACGTTTCTTGGCATGTGGGAAATCTTTGTGAAGAAACGAAGTGTAAGGGGAAATTTTGCATTGCCAAAGTCCTGGAATATGCCCCAAGGAGCTGTGAATAGTCATTGATCCTTCATACATGCTCACTGGGTACTTGGGGATGTGTGTGTTTCCTTCCCTTTTGTGCATAATTGTTCACAAGGACTGCCAATATTAAAGCAGCAAAGATAAAACTTTATTTCTCCTTGGATGTCTCTTCCATTTTTATACTCAAGCGTCAAATTGTTTAGCTCTTGGTACCTGAATGGAGCTGAACGATGATTCTTCGGCTATATGAATGTTTTACCAGCAGCTAGCAAAATATGAGCTCAAGACAAGAAATGTATCCTAGCACCTCTTCCTCTCTCAGGCCCAAGATGAGAAAGAGAGTACTCAAGAGAGGAAGGTGGCAACTACTCTATTTGCAGTTTGAAAAGTGTAAGGAGCAGAAGTGAAATCCAAGGAAGCCTGAGGCCCAAAAAACCCTGAAACACCAAGATGAAATTAAAGGAAGGTTGTGAGGAAAGAAGAAAAGTGCTGGCAGAGGTGGAGGTGGGGAATATTGCGGTAGAGAAAGCAACGAGTTCGTCTTCTTCTTGGCTGTGTCATACAAAGAATATACCAGAATACTTTTATGTGCATCTCTTTGCTATAGGTCATGTCAGAAGGGATATATAAACTACGGCTGCATGCTGTTGTTCTGCACTTTTCACACCTTCCAATTTTTAAAAATATCTAGAACATACATTTGTTTTCAACACTTTCTGTCTTATATTGACTATATTTACAGGTGATACCAAACAAAGGATTCACACTAAAGTCAGTTGTATCATCTTTTATGAAGACACTTGAGACCTCTAGCACTCAGAAGTCAAGAGAACAAACAATACCTTAATGTGTTGTATTTATATATTTGTATTTGCAATGTGGCATGAAAATTTGCCAAACTGTAAGCTAGTCTGAGTCGCCTTCAGGGTGAGAGAGAGCGGGGTAGAAACATAGCAAATAAATAAATAAATCGCAACCAATTCCTGGTCCAGCCAACTACTTATTGCTTATGTGGGTGCACATGCCTGCAAACCATCTACTGAATTATGGTGACTCTATTAATTTAATAGGATTTTCTTAAACAAGGAATACTCAGGTAGTTCTGCCATTTCCCCCCTCTAAAACTTAGTTTGCAGCACCTGGTATTCACTGGTGGTCTCCCATCAAAGTACTAACTGGTCATGCTTAGCTTCAAAGATCAGATGGGACCTGGTGCCTTTACCATGTAAAAATCAAATACATATTGTAGGCCATGAAATGGACACGCTCTATTGATCTCAGACCTTATTAAAGTTCTACTTTTCGTAAAGGAATATTGATCACTAAAATGTTACTTTAAAATATATCAGTGATTACTTTGGGAAACTATCACCTTCTATATTTCCCGAGAAGCAAAGTGTCCAGTTTTCAAAACATTTATTCCAAATGTTTATATTTAGTAAGTTTATTCTTAAACTTACTTACAACCTACTACTATTTAGCTTTCTACCTCTTAGTCCATTCCAGAGTGTCTTAATTTTTATTTGACTAATTTATCTTGATATCTTTCAAAATCTTTTGATTTCATACATTGGAATGGCATTAACCTATCCAAACTCTCTTTATTCCAACTACTGTACCATCTCTCAAAACACTATCACTCCTGAGATAAACACATCCTTTCCCTCTCTTTAGCTCTTCCTCTCTGTATATTTTCTAAACAAGAGTAAAGAATTCCTCGATTACTGTGAATTTTTCGGGCTGTATGGCCATGTTCCAGTAGCATTCTCTCCTGACGTTTTTCCTGTATCTGCTAATTGCAACATTCACACTTGCTTTACACAGACAAGGGTTCTTTCTTCCACCCTGGGCATTCCGTAGCTATATACACACTCCACTTGCCTCAACTCCTACAGACCTCTGAAGATGCCAGCCACGAATGCAGGCAAAACGTCAGGAGAGAATGCTACTGGAACATGGCCATACAGCCCGAAAAACTCACAACAACCGAGTGATTCTGACCATGAAAGCCTTCAACAACACAGTAAGCATTTGTTTATTACCTGCTCCTAACTTTTACCCTCAACCAGGGCCGTAGCCAGGATTTTGATTTGGGGGTGGCTGAGTTTGGTTCGGGGGGGGGGGCAGAGACTGGGTGACAGAGGGTCTACCCTAGCAAACCTTTTGTATTGTTATCCCAATAACCCCATTAATGTGGGATATAATGAGCATGGTGATCAGATCATGATTTAAATGCACATAACAGTTTAAATAATGTACCAGTAAGGCCTTTTTCGCGGACCACCCTGAGAATTTCGGGGCTGAAGCCCCTTAGCCCCCGGCTACATGCCCTCAACTTATCAGAGGAAAATCCATAATTTTGGTCCCAAAACCTGCTCTCAATTTATACTGGAGATTGACTTATATGTGAGCATATTTGCGACACCATCCAGAGCTACACTACATTGTTGCTTTGACGGTGTCACTCTAACTAGACTTAAGAAACATAATTCCTCCTTTCTGATAACTGAAATATACAGGAAAATACTCTCAACTTTCTCAAAAGCCAACCACATTGAGTTAGAACATCAATATATAATATCCCCCCCCCTTTTCCTGGAAATGGGCTGACTGTATATTAATGTAAAACTCGGTTTCAAGGGAACAGATACATTTACAGCAAAGCTGAACCACATAATCTGTTTAAGAACTCTTTCCTCTTCTGCTTGAGTAACCGTTATGATTCCTATAAGAGAGAGCAAGGAAATCAACGTTTCCCTCATTCCTCATTTCTTTTTAGTTTACAGTTTTAATGTTAGTCTATATTACTTCAATAATCAACAATGTTAGAACTAGCTTGAGAAAAAAAATCAGAATATCAATTATGGTGCAAAATTAGTGAGAACTGGCACTATTATATAGGATGTGTATATGTTATTATTATTATTATATTTAATTTATGGAATATCAAATTCCATGAATGTCACAGGGTTTTCTAAGGCAACAAATACTCAGAGCTGGTTTCGTCAGTTCCTTCCTCGCATTGTTGGTGGTCTCACATCCAAAAACTAACCAGGACTAACCCGGTTTAGCTTCCAAGATCAGATAGAATCTGGTGCCTTTCAGGTATTAAGAATAGAATTAATGCAGATCCGTAACATTTCTGTATGCATGCTCAGAAAGGTATCTCCATGCTGTCCATAGTAATGATTTTTCCACAAACGAAAAAGACCACAAGAAATCCATTAGCTGGTGAAACATGTTCCCTTCTAGAAGATGAACTTCAATTTATTTTATTCCCAGCCATGTTAGCTAAGGCTAATGGAATTTGTAAATCAACAATCCACAGTTGCCCATCTCTGCATTAACTCAATTTCATTGTTTCCACAAATATGACCAGAATTAGTGACATAACTAGAGAAGACTGATCTACCAAACAGATTCTACAGCCATCACTAACAGACATGTAGACTACAGAAATACAATTATCCATAGTACAGTAGCTGGCTCAGGTAGATCATGGAAAGAAGAATCCTCCATTCTTAGTCTTCTGATCCACTGGCAGCAATGATGCTTGTATCACATGCCTATTCTATGATATGCATACGAAGGTGCCACCTCTGCTGCATTTCTCTCAGGGGACAGTGAGCAAATTCTGGGGAAGAAGCAGCAATGAGATGCTGAAGGAGAGAACTGTGCAAAACAGCCTCCTCTGGGTCCTCTAGATCAGTGTTTCCCAACCTTTTTTGAGCCACGGCACACTTTTAACATTAAAAAAATCCGGGGGCACACCACCAATCAAAATGACACAAAATGGCACTCTAACACAGTAAAGAACGGTTGGGGGTTGGTGGCCTGCTGGGAGCAGCTGCTGGGATTGCTGAAGCCGGGGAGGGGGCGGAGCCAGGCTGCGCCATGCCCCGCCCCCTACTCCCGGCTTCACTTCTCCCAGCAGCTGCTCCAGCCTTGAGGGGGCAGTGCCAAGCCAGCGGTGCCAGAGCCAGCACAATGCTGGCTTGGCACTGTCCCCTCAAGGCTGGAGCAGCTGCTGGGAGTGCCGAAGCTGGGGGAGGGGGCAGAGCCAGGCCGCGCCATGCCCTGCCCCCTCCCCCCAGCTTCAGCTCTCCCACAGAGGAGGAGCATGAGCGGTGAACGGGCTTCAGTGGGCGGGGCTCCTCCTCCACGCGGCTTCAGCGAGCGAGGGGCGAGAGTCATGGTGGGAGTCATGGCGGATTGGAGGCTGGCTGGGGAAACGGCCGAAGGAGACGGCACCCTTGTCCCTTCTTCTTTTTCTTCTTCTTTTCCTCCCCCCCCCCCAAGCATGCAGGAGTTGGGCAGGAAGGGGGGGAGGAGGGGGGGCAGAGAGCTTTTCTCGCGGCACAGGAGGAGGTCCGTCACGGCACACTAGTGTGCTACGGCACACTGGTTGAGAAAGACTGCTCTAGATCAGTGATTCCCAACCAGTGTGCCGCAGCACACTAGTGTGCCGTGAGCGATCATCAGGTGTGCCGTGGAAAATTGGAACCTCCAATACCCTTTCTTCCCCCTTCTGCCAAACACTTTTTCTTCTCCACTCGGGCTCCCTTCTTCCCACCTTCGCTCTGCTCGCTTTGCCTCGCTTTGCTCACACTTCCGCTTCTGCCGCCATTTTTATCTGAGGGGGCAGCGTGAGCATGTTCAGAAGGGGAGGGGTGAAAACATGGGGCGAGTCTGTGCAGTAGCGCCCGCATGAGTCACGTCAAAGTGAGGCAAAGCGAGCAGAGCAAGGCTGGGACGAAGGGAGCCCGAGTGGAGAAGAAAAGGTAAGTGTTCGGCAGGAGGGGGAAGAAAGGGCGCGAAGGGGGAGGAAGAGGTCTCTGTTGAAAGCTGGCATGGGCAAACTTTGACCTTCCAGGTGTTTTGGACTCCAACTCCCACCATTCCTAGCAGCCTCAGGCTCTTTTCCCCCCCCCCCCCCTCAGCCACTTAAGCAGGAAAGGGCCTCAGGCTGTTAGGAATGGTGGGAGTTGAAGTCCAAAGCACCCAGAGGGCCGAAGTTTTCCCATGCCTGTTTTAAGGACCTTAAAGTAGTGAGCCTCCTTCCAACATTGTGATGCTGGATAGAAAACAAACAACAACATAACATAACATAGTTTGAGTCCACAGTGCTCTCTGGGTGTAGGTGAACTACAACTTCCAAACTCAAGGTCAATTCCCAAGCAAACCCTTTCAGTACTTTCTGTTGGTAATGAGAGTTCAATATGCCAAAAAAATGTGCCGCGGCTCAAAAAAGGTTGAAAAACACTGCTCTAGATTAATCTACCCTTGACACATGATGGAGGACACTGTCCAGTTGTAACTGTTGTAATAAGAATCACCTGACACCTTTGTTGGGCTGTGCATATGGAAGAGCAATTGAATGAGACATCTTATTTTTCACTTCAAGCAAAAAAAATATTGTGAGCAGAAACATGGCTATCTCAACCAATGTGTCAGATTCCTTGAAAAGAGCCATAGCCAGGATTGGCCACATCATGAATCCCTGAGACAAAAAAAAACTCCACATGAACTTTAAAAACATAATATTTTCATGTGTGTGTGTGGGGGGGGTGCATTTATTGACTGGTAAAAAGCCATTCCTGTCCCAGAAATTCAAGGATCTTAGGGAAGTAATAATTTTGACCCCCTAGACCAGGGCTGTCCAACAGGCGGCCCGTGGGCCGTACACGCCCCCTCAGCCTGTTGGACACGGCCCCCGCTACCCTCCTGAAAGAATTTATTTTTAAAAATTTATTTTTTAAAAAAATGGCGGCCGGGGGGGGGAGGGGGGAGGAGGTGAGGCAGGGAGAAGGGGGGGGAGCCAGCTCCTCCTCCTCGCCTCACCCCCTCCGTCCCTCTCTCTGCCCCGCCGCTGCGATCTGGTTCGCAGCGGCGGGGGGGAGGGAGGGGAGGAGGAGGAATCCTCCCTTCCTCCTCCTCCTCCTTCCCCAGCGCCGTGGCGATCGGGACACCGGCTGCGCCGGGAAGGGCGGGAGCGAGCGAGGCGGGCCTGCTCCTCCTTCCTGGCGCAGCCGGTGTCCCGATCGCCGCGGCACCGGGGGGAAGGAGGAGGAATCCTCCTCCTTCCCCCCGCCGCTGCGGCGATCAGGACACCGGCTGCGTTGGGAAGGGCGGGAGGGAGCGAGCCTCCTCCTCCTTCCCGGTGCTGCTGGGGTCCCGATCGCCGTGGGGGGGGACGGCGGCGGAGGCGGAGGACTCTTGAGCAGGACGGGCGAAGCCATGGAGGGCTCCCTTGGCTTCGCCCTTCCTACTAAAGTGTCACGCCAGCCTCAGAAACGGGCGAAATCGCCGCTTCTGCCGCCCGGCATGACATTTTAGGAGGGGGGCGGGGCCGGGCGGGGCCGGGGGGCGGGGCCGTGGGCGGGGCCGTGGGCGGGGCGGCCCCCCAGGTCATCAGTTACCTGAATTCCGGCCCTTGGCCAGTTAGAAATTGGACAGCCCTGCCCTAGATTATTCTTTTCAGATATAGAACAATGCAGATCAGAGTGGTAATCCATGGCCTGGTACTGATTCATGATCCATTGGCTGCTATCAAATGTTCAGGAAACACAAACAATTATAAACAATGTGCACAATTATGGTAAGAAATGTCGTTCGCTTATACCACATAGCTTGAGATATATTGCTATAGAAGACAGTCTGACTCAGAAGAAATTCAGAAAATAGTTATGATATATAAACAGTGTTAACTGAACTGAAGAGAGAATGATGGTGTCAACACTCGGGTTTAAATATAACACTTACTTATATGTCGCTAATGGAATTGGAATTTTATTACAATTTACCCTCCAGATCTATGGGCTTCAGATCTGTGAACTATTGTGTTGTATACATAAAATGGTGGTGATGTAAACACAGTTGTGCTGAAATATTTGTACACCCATCATTTTATAATAAGGAATGTGAAAATCCACTTTTTTGCCATCCCAAAGATCCAGGGCGCAATATCGCTCATTGACCTTTATTCCTAGTTCTCACTTGGCCAAGAGGTAGAGTGGCTTCTAACAGCACTGAAGTTCCTCAATATTTTTACTGAGAACAAAATAACATAAGGGAAAGACTAAAGGAATGTGATTCTAACATCGTCACCTTATTTTTCCTCCTGTATTATTTTAACATATTTGTTGAATAAGGCAGTGAAACTTCAAAAGCTTGAATAATGTATTTTATGCTCTGGAGTTAGCCAAATAAAATTATCACTGCTTTGTGGATTTTGGAGTTTGAGGTGCTTAAATTCAGTTGTTACTTCAAGCAACAATAGTCTCACTGAATCAACTGCTGCAATGTAAGGCTGGATCTACATTGCCATATAACCCTGTTCAAACCAGGTAATCTGGGAGCAGAAACTCGATTATATGGCAGCGAAGTGGCCTAAATTGCCAGTTAGGTAAATCTTGCTGTTTCAATTAGGCAATTTCAGTTTGAACATTATTATTATTATTATTATTATATCCCGCTTTACCTCCCATAGAAAAAGACTCAAAACAGCAAAAACATTGTTCAAGTTTTTATCATTTGAAGAGACAGCTTGAGACCTTCTTCATACCACCAAACACACTTTTGCCCCCCTCACTGACAAAGTAAAAAAAATCAAACTTCTTTGATCAAGTGTTCTTATAGTGTTTATTTTTATATACCATTCAAATGTTAATTTTGGAAGACTATGAATAGGGACATGATCTGTCTCTCCTACCTCAATCCTCTTTCCCTTTCATAGGCTTTGAGATTTGCTCAGAGAAAGGGACATAGTATTTGTCCACAAATGTGAAAATGGCAAAAAGATGCCTGGCCACAAATAACAACCCTGAAATAATATTTGTGGAACCTCAGCAAAACAGAATGAAGAAGTACTCACCTGAAGTTGCATGACAACATAGTTAAATTTCTCATTCCTGCCACAACCAATAAATCTGCAAACATGATCTTTCCCTGCAATGAATAAAGGGAAATATCACAATATGTAGTCAGTCAAACCTTTGACAGATTGAAAACTGCTTTCTTGATTGAACAGTAAGCACAAACTATCTTCCAGATACTCATTGGGTTCTGCTTTGGAAAGATCAGTAATACTAGAAAACATGTTATAAAAATAGCTTGGAAGTATTGAGCAGCAGGAGAGTGTTTTTTACCCTGTATCCTCAATGGTATTTAGAATAATAGAATCATAGATTTGGAAGAGACCATATGGGCCATCCAGTCCAACCTCCTGCCATGCAGGAAAAGCATCCCTAACAGATGGCTATACAGCCTCTGTTTCAAAGTTTCCAAGGAAGGAGCTTCCACCACACTCCGAGGCAGAGAGTTCCACTGCTGAATCTCCTTTCCTGTAGTTTGGTGGTGGGGCACACACACACAAAATAAGCAAGACCTTATGTGAATATAGTGTATCCCCAAAAATCCTGCTCCAGTATATTCTACAATGTACAAAGTTTTCTCAGTTGAAAAACCGTTTGGAAAGGTATTCCATTGAAGCCCTTTGCTGAAAATAAAACGATCTGAAAAGCACTATGATGGAATAGCCGTGTATTCCATGATGGAAGCAAGTGAACAAAATGGGTTAGAGCACTATAGCAAAAACACACTAAACCTGAGAAGGTGAGAATTGCTAACAGCATGATGGATAAATAAAAAAGAACATAACACAGTTTTGTCTATTAATGGCTCCACATTTATATAATTCAACACTTTCTGATACAGATCACCTTCACACAGATTGGATTCTGCAATCTAAAAGTTCACCTCTGCCTTTAACTCCCATAACAGCTGCTGGTTCACACACACACACACACACACACACACACACACACACAATCATAGGGCTCGATTCCACAGGAATTGCCGATGGGATCCTGGGAATTGTAGTTTAGAATTCTCAGCCAGAGAGCTCCTGGATCTCACTAAACTACAAACCCCAGAATTACACAAGATTTTATCATGGCAATTAAAGTGGACTCTAGTTCTACAACTGTGGACTTCAATCACATTTGTAAAAGCATATACATAACAATTTTATTTTCCCTCAGCTGTAAACTCTATTTCTGTAGGAGTTCACCAATGACTGAGTTTCTTTGCAAACAACATATAAGGAAGCAGTGCTGGTTGTGATTGGACCACAGTTCACACAATCCTTAACAATGCTGCCAGTAGTGCAACAACTACAGAGACAATGTTCAAAAATAGTTACCTATATGAATTGTCGTCTAAGAAGTTGAGGAAAAAATGTATGTATTAGTGGAAACCAGTGAGAACTGAAACACTATCTCCAATGATAAAATATTTAAAAAGCAATATAAATCCACAAATAAACACAATCTGAATTTCTCCTTAGTTCTCCTTAATAGCATTGTTGGTACTAACAGCTTCTCCTGAGAAGAAAATGCTCCTGGAATATGGCCATAGAGCCCGGAAAACTCACAGCAACCCAGCTTCTCCTTTACTTGTGTGCACAGGTCTAACAAAATAATATTGGCTATATTTCTCACAGTGTCAGATATCACAGCAGGCCACAAAACACAACCTTGCACAACAATGTTATCTCCTACCTTGTAGCTTTTTTAGGACAGCCACCTCCATCTTGAGAACTTGCTTTGGTTGCTGAGCTGACTCCACCTTCAGCGCCACATTCTCACGGGTCAAGAGATCCATTGCTTCGTAGATCTCCCCAAAGCCTCCACCACCGATCTTCTTCAGCTGAAAAAAAATCATTGTCACACTTGTTACTCCAAAAAAAACCTCCTAAATTTACCTTGTTCAGAGGGTCAATCCACAAACTACTGTGACAAGAGATATTTAAAGAATAATATCAAAGCATAAAATTGTAGGTTATCTTCATGTTCGAACCAACTAAAGGAATTCCTTCACAAACCCAACCCCAAGCCAAAGGGTTCCACACTCAAAGATATAATGGGAAAATAATTAAGGATTTGTGATCTCAATCTTTACATCATTTATCTTATTGAAACACCGATATCCTGCTTTTCTCATAAAAAAGCAACACAGAGTGTGGCATAAATATTAAAAAATATATAAAAGCAATGATTTAAGACAATCAACAGAGGACAGAGAGTTGGCAATTTGAACTAAAGCATAACCCACAATCTCTTTCTCTCACACACACAAACACACGAATGCATGCACACAGTCAGAATAAAACAGTATACAGAGGCATCCTGTAGCATCTGAGAGATTAACTAAGGCAACAGGTTAGTAGCATAAGGTTTCATAGACTGAGGGTGCATCTACACTGTAAATTGATGCAGTTGGCACCACTTAACTGCCCTGGCTACATGCTATTGAATCATGGAAGCTGTAGTTTTAGAAGATGTTTGGCCTTCTCTGCCAAAGAGTCTTAATGCTTCACCAAACAACAAATTCCAGGATACCACAGCATTGAGCCATGGCACTTAAAGTGGTGTCACACTGCATTAATTCTTTGATGTAGATCCATGGTTCTCAACCTGTGGGTCCCCAGATGTTCTGGCCTTCAACTCCCAGAAATCCTAACAGCTGGTAAACTGGCTGGGATTTCTGGGAGTTGTAAGCAAAAACACCTGGGGACCCACAGGTTGAGAACCAGAGGCACCTTTAGTCTACTTCTTCAGATGCATCGAGGAATCAGATTTTATCGATGAAACTTATGTTATCAAACTTCACTCCACATATTTGAAGAAGTTGATCTCATCTATGAAAGAGTATGTAGCACAGCAGTTCTCGTTTGTGCCTGGGGGGCAGGGAAAAGGACCGGGGGTTCCTTTAGCATTAGGGCCTGCACCAGCAGAGATAGATTCTGAAGAGGATTTGGAAGGGTTAGCTGAAGGTGAGTTTCCCATCACTGGGCCTCTTTCTCCCACTGAAAGCTTGGCTTGGGATAAAGGTTGGCCTGACCCTTATGAAGAGATAGAGCACCAGGTGCAAATGGAAAGCAGTGATAGCGAATCGTATGAACGGCCGGGAGGGAGAGGCTCACAGGATCTGAGTGAAAACATGGAAGAAAGCGGCTGGGAAGAATCTAGGGAGGAGAGCTCTCACGGAGATAGGGAAGCAGATGTTGGCAGGCCTAGCCGTACTTTCGATAGGAGACGGGACATCGAGACCAGCAGGAGGGGTTGGTACCATAGCCTAGACAGGCCGAGGTCCGACAACAGAGATTGGAGACGACGAAGCCTAGATCGTTGGGGACCTCAGCTGAAAGATTAAGTATAGGAGCCGTGGGAACGGGTCCTCAGTTCTTCAGCCACGTCTCATCTGAGCAGACGTGTAGCGAAGCTCGACCACTGAGCCAAGCCGGGCTAGTGGCCTACTCAAGCCTTGTTTTGTATCCTTGCAACCCTGCTTTGTTCCTTGATCCGCTTGCTGAGCGGAGCCTTGCCAAGCCTTTGAAAAGTTACCAAGTGTTTGGGACTATTGCATTCTTTGCCTTTGGAATTGCTTTTGCTATTTTATGGACAATTTACCTTTTGGACTGTTTTTATATACTCAATAAAGTAGTTAGCCTTCAGCTCGTCTCTGTGTGTGTGATTAAGGGGCCGGCCGAGTCCTTGCATCGTGACAGAGTATGACAACAACTTTGTTTTCTCAGTTAGATTCCAACATGCTACAAGATCCTTTTGCATACTGATTTCTGTAATTTTCTGCTTTTGATTTGTCTTGTAAAATATGGTTTCTTCATATTAATTGTGCTTTGTTAATTTGTTTCTTCACTTTCTTAGGTGGGAATTGTAATTTGAGAAATTCCTGTTGTAAATCCAAGAGTTCTGAGTCTCTCTGTCTCTCACACTCTTTCAGCCACAGAAGAAGGCACAGGTAAACCCCCTATGAATTAACTCTACGGAGAAAATGCTGGATAGGGTTGCCTTAGGGTCGTCATGAAGCAGAAATGACTTGAAGTCACACAACAACAAAATTAAGTTGATTATGTTATACTACAAGGTCTGTTGTTTAAGTAGATTGTTTCAGTAGAAATCTGGAGCTAACTGTGGTTTACCTTATATATAAATCTAGAAATGTTAGTTTTAAAAAATCCACCCCAAAACTTGGGTGAACTTACACATACATCAATGTGTCTACTGTACCTTAACTCTCATCAAAAAAGGAATCATCTCCTTCTCTGAGTAAAGTGATGACCATAATTCAGGAGACAATGCTATTGCCAATTTGTAAAGTAAAATAAGATATATGCACCTCATACACACATAGACAATCTTACACTGGTTAATGCAGGCTTGAAGGAAAATACTTGTAGACTTCTGCAAAATGCTCATCAGGACATCTTATTGCATCCTTATAAACAGTTCAGGCCCAGACTATTTGAAAAACCACATCTTCACATACAGACCATCTTGAGCACTGTGATCTGCAGAGGAGGCCCTGCTCTCAGTCCGACCCCCGTCTCAAGAGCAGTTGATGGGGAGCGAGGGGGCCTTCTCTGTGATCGCTCCCCACCTCTGGAACTCTTTCCCTAAAGACCTAAAAATGGCACTCCGTCTCTTCTCCTTTAAAAAGCTTCTTAAAACCCACCTATGTACCCTAGCTGGTGGAGAGGAGGAAGATTAATACATCTTTATACATATTCTCGTCTGCTTGTTGGACACCTCCCTATCTTCTCTCACTGGAAGTTGTATGCCATCTTGGCTTTAATATTTTTAGTATAATTTTAAGAGTTTTAAGAGCTTGTTATGTTGTAAATGTTTGTGATGTATCATGTCTGTTTATTTAAGTTGCTATTTTATAATTTTTATTAAGTCTGTTTTTTACCCATTGGTTTGATTTGTTACTGCTGTTTTGGCATTGAATGTTTGCCACTGTGTTTATTTTGCTGGAAACCCCCCTGAGTCCTCCCTGGGGAGATAGGGCGGGTTATAAATAAATAATAATAATTATTATTATTCCTTGCCAAACTTTCTATACAATTCTCTGCATGATTAACCTTGAGCAGGTCCAAAGGCAAAAAGCTGCACTCATTACTAGGAAGCTAAAACAACGGCAACAATTAGATGCCAAAAACACAGTATACATATAATAAAAACCAAAAACAGTCAGAGTTAAAATACATTAAAATACAGTTAGCCTTAAAATACATTAAAACACAATTAGCATTAAAATACATCATACATTCACACATACATCATACATTCACACACACATACTTCCCCCCTTTCTCGCGCGCACACACACAAAATTGTCTTATACTGTTTCCTTGATATATGCAATAAAACCGCTCTCATCCAAATAAATTCCTCACCAAAAGAGAAATGGAAGTAACAGGAAAGCAGCAATCTGGTCCAGCTGACCCATAAATGGACTGGATTGCTGGGACAAGGATGAGACGACTTCCATCACCATAGTATACAATGATTCACTTGACCTGGGGCAAGACTTTATATAATTAAGGTTTGCTTGTGTTGAAATGAGAAACCAAGAAATATGCATGGTTTGAAAGCCATGTATAAAAGGCAGGCAGAGGGAGACAGAAAAAAAGAAATTTCTTTGATCAAATGAGGAATTGGGACTCTGAGAGGATCTGAACTGAACAACCTCTTTTCCTATGATGCAGACCTGGGCAACCTACGGCCTGCGGACTGGTTGTGGCCCAGCAGCCAATTCTGTCTGGCCCGGGGAGAAGGGCATTGGGGGCAGGGCCAAGAGGAAGGGGTGCCACTGCCGGCATCCCATCGCAGGTTGTGGGGCCTGCGTCAGCAGACAGCCTGCCGCTCCGGAGAACAATCGGAGGAGCGGCGGCTTTGGAGTGCCTGTCATCCTGGGAGGCGATCCAGGCCTGCAGCGGGAGCAGTTGGCGACCTGCGGCGGCTTGACTTGATCGTCTTCCGGTTTGCCAGGGTGATCACCTGCCGCAGCTCGCCGACTGCTCCCGCTGCAGGCCCGGATTGCCTCCCGAGATGGCAGGCACTTCAAAGCCGGGATGGCAGGCACTCCATGGCAGGGCGATCAGCTGGGAGCGAGAGCGGGCGGAGGCCTGCAGCCTCCGATCGTCTGCTGCTCTGCTGCGGTGGCGGCTGGGTCCTCTTTGTTATCCTCTGGGCTGGGTCCATTGGGCCATTCCATCTTGGGATCCTTCCTCTCTTGAGGATGTCAGCCTCTATCTTGGTTCGCACCTTGTCTTCTTGAATTTCATTTTATTTTAGTGGTTTTTATTATTATTTTATAATAATAATAGTTTTTAAATAATAATATAAGGATACCTGTTCAAGCCTTGGTGGTGGGCTATGTGTATGTAAAATGTTCACTGTTTTGTTCACATTGTAGGTTGTAATTGTATGTAAATAAAATCTATTTCTTAAAATAATAATAATATAATTATAATAATATAATAAATAATATAATGTTATATTATACTATAATTTCAATATAATATCTATATATATACTATAATATAATAATTATGATAATATAATGTATAATATATTGTAATATATTATAATATAATAATTTGTAAACTGCCCGAGCCTCTGGGAGTGGCGGTATAAAATCGAAGAAATAAATAAATAAATAAATAAATGATATTAATACTAATAATATATAAATATTTCTTGATATATTAATATGTTAATATTAATGATGTGTAATATATAGTAAATATAGTAAATAAATAAATAAATTATGTAGATTAGAATGTAGTTCAGCCTTTAGGTGCGGCCCTCCATAATATTTTTTGGCTCTCATGTGGCCCCTTGGAAAAAATAATTGCCCACCCCTGCTGATGTGTTCCCTTCATCTTTATCTCTGCTTCTATCTTTGTTATTTAAGTAGAAGTGGCAGGTTTCTGTTCATAACTCTTAGATAACTATCATAGATTCTTCTATGGCTTTGTCTTTTGGCTTTTGGCCAAACTTTTGTTTTACCTCGTTCTACTCCTCACTGGGGCACTATCAGAAACATCTGTTAATGTAAATCCATAATTGTCAGAATCAGTGTGTCTTGTTGCCACCAACATCATTCACAGCAAGGGCAAACAGAAAAGGACATTCAAGTGCCACCTCGGAGTTGGTTGAGGTAGGCAGGATTTCCCTGGGTACTGGTTGTGGGGGGTCGGGAGCAGGTCAGGGTTTTGCCCTCCCTTCTGCTCGAGATCCCCGTGTACAACTGGTGGGCCACTGTGTGATACAGAATGCTGGACTAGATGGGCTAAGGCCCGATTCAGCATGGCTCTTCTTATGTTCTTATGTTCTTAAATATAAATAGTGTTCCTGCATAGTCTTAACCATATCCAATTTAGCTGGCAAAAAGAAGTGACAAAGCCGGTTTGAAGAACTATTGATCACTGAAGTACCTCATTCTGTCCACAAAAGTGCTTCTGCTAGCAGCAAGCGAGATTGGGAAAGCGTAAGAATGCAGAAAAATTCTGCAGAAAGATTTCTGCTCTTGTTAGCCAATTTACAGACTTACGGCTTCACCAGCCAAAGCAGGAATGCAAACAAAGAGCTCCCCTCGGGCTGTGTCATCTGTAGACTAGGGGCACGCAAGAAAAAGCTGTCAGCTCAAATCCAACTGACACAGGCAATATTATGGTTATAAGACATAGCACAAATCATATGGACAGCTGAAGACCCCGTCATTGATGGTGTCATTCTGGTCTTAGAGATAAGTGAGTGATGTGTTAGAAGTCTAAATAATGCCCATGAAAGCATTCTTTGTTTCTAGAGCTGGAGATCTTCTGAATTACAAAAACAGTGGCATAGATGACAAATGTTTTAAGTTGCCTGCAGCGTGCTTATATAATAACTAACACAGAAACTGTATGATACAAGGAACTTGTGGTTGCCACCAAGAAAATGATATAATATAATAATTACCTATTTGTTATCCTTAAATTATAAGGATTGAATACAGAACCAGTAGTTTTATTGTTTCTGTAGCTTTGGGAGCACCCATTATAACCACACTGTTTTTCTTGGATTAAATTTCAATTCGTTCACCCTCATTCAGCTTCTAGCAGCTTTCAGAATTCATTCAAGTATGACAATATGAGGGTCAGTGTGAGGTAACAGAGATTTGAAGATTGGATTGATTCTGGACACCAGGTTTAAATCCTTGCTCAGCCATGGAAACCCACCAGGTGACCTTGGGCAAATAGCTCTCTCAGCTTCAGAAGAAAGCAAAGGAAAAAACCCTGCAAATAAATCTTGACAACAAAACCCAGTGATAGTGTAGTGTTAGGTCGCCATAAATCAGAATCAACTTGAAGGTACACAGTTGAAACATGGCAGAATGTCTGCTCCCAGTATTATATAAGGATGGGGAAAAGGAATGGACACAGACTGGTCCCTTTAAAACCTCACATAAGAACTCCCAAAAAACCAACCTAATTTGCATCTCTCAATAAATATGCATACAGAAGTGTGTATTTATTGAGAGATTATCGCTATCTTTATAAGAGAATGTGCAAAATGTATACTGTATATAGCTCAACCTCATATATAAGTCAATGGCAAGTTTTGGACCAAGTATAGCTCAACCTCATGTATAAGCCAAAGGCAAGTTTTGGACCAAGTCATTTCATAGTGAAGGGGAAGTGCCAGTCCTGCCTCAGAGAGCCAGCCATCATTGTGGTAGAGAGAATTGGGGGCTGTCAGTGCTTCTTTTAGGTTCTCCTAGGGTGGTCTAAGCCGGTGGTTCTCAACCTGTGAGTCCCCAGATATTTTGGCCTACAACTCCCAAAAATTCCAGCCAGTTTACCAGCTGTTAGGATTTCTGGGAGTTGAAGGCCAAGACATCTGGGGTCCTACAGGTTGAGAACCATTGGCTAAGCTATTGGAACCCAATGGTTCTTTTTCATTAGAGTTAAGCTACAGATATAATCCTCTCTCTCTTGGCTTTTCTTCGCGAATGAAGATTCAGGAAGGACTCATCCCACGCTTTTTACAAGCGCGTTGATGACTAAGAAGGCCAATCCGAGATAGGCAAGTCCGGTCTGGTATAATCCACATCACATGCATTCCCCCCTCCAAAGCAACCAATCACCCTGTCTCAAACTGACTAAAACATTATCCTCCCTCAACAAGTCATTCTGTGCATAAAACGGCCCAGTAACGATCACAGTAACAATCACAGCACATATCAATTGTTGGGTAAACAGAAGCAATTTACTTGGCTCATCATTGGTAATTGTAGGTAATTGTGTTTTGTCCAATAAAAACAGATCAGAAGCAACTTTAGACACCTCTGCCAGATCAGAAGCAACTCTAGACATCTCTGCTATTGACTAAAACAATTGTACTATCAAGTTTGCAGCAGAAACAAACAACCTTGCCTACAAATTCTGGAAAAATGGATTTGAAAAACTGCCAGAGCAAGCAATCAGTCTTTCCACAGAAAAGACAGAATGCGAAAGCCATCCACTTCAGAAAAGGTTAACTGGATGAGACCTGTGTAGATGTAACAATAAGAAAGATTTTCCTCCACCCTTATTTATTTATTTATTTATTTATTTATTTATTTATTTATTATTCGGGCTTCTATGCCGCCGACTCCCTGAGGCTCGCGGCGGCTTACAGGAGCCGAAGGGCACAGTAAAATACAGACAATAAGCAGTTAAAAACAATTAAAAACAACAGCAGTACAGTAATTAATAACACAGTTAAAACAATGAACAGCACATCATCCTCAGAAGAACGAATAGATGGCGGGATTGCAAAATCCTCTCCTCAATATTTCAGATCCCAAAGAAATAAGGTGAATGCTTATATAGCATGGGAGCTGATTCTTGTATTTATCATTGCTTTATGTTTTGCTGAGCCTCCTTGGAAAAATTTACATTGTGAATATAACTATCGTAAAAGAAATCAATGGTTCTTCCACACTATCTAGCCAGCACTCTGATAAACATCAGAGATCAAACTTTCCTTCTAGAATTAAATAATGGTTTAAGTAGGATTGAGAGGAAAAGGAGCCAATCTGTCATGAAAAGAAGGAAATTTAAATTCAGCCCAGGCAGTCCCCAAGTTAAGAACAAGAGAGGTTTTTTAGGTTTGTTCTTAAGTTTATTTATTTATTTATTATTCAGTTTTATATTCCGCTCCTCCCAGCAGGCTCGGGGCGGATCACAGACACAAAGCAATAAAAGCATACAATAAAACATACAGTAAAAACAGTAAAACGTGATACATAACCAAGATGGTACAAGGCTACGGTTCCTTAACTACGACGAGATGAACCAATTGAGTTGAATTTGTATGTAAGTTGGAACAAGTACATTTTAAAGTGTAACTCCAGACACACACACACATATACACATACACATTTTGGATCACATAGGGAAGGGTTCGTTTTGTTATCTGTACCCCTGTTCAGTTGATTTCACCTCACTTTCTCCTCCTATGATCATTGGATTTTGGAAAATTTACAATTATCCTACAAGTAATTAACAGCAACCCAGCAACCAAGTTTGAGCCGCCATCCTAAAACAGATCTTTGATGCCACCTATCAGTTCTCTGTTACAGAAACTGAATAAAATATTTATTGATTAGGTTTCAGATCATTCCAGCACCCTCTCAAACAGAAATTATAATAGATCATATTTACCTCTAAGGATGTGGTAGTGCAATTCAGGCTCCAGAAAGGTTAATCCGTTTTTTAAAACACCCAGATACATATGCAAAATGTGCAGTTCTATATTATGTTCACAATAACTGTAAAATGATCTCAAAATATAAAAACGCATTTTGCAGCAACACTGCCTTCAAAATACAGTTTAACTTGCATTATGATCTATGAGACCTTTATGATGAATGAGACCATCTTGTGTTCCGTATGTAAAAATAGCCTGAACAGCCACTAGAAGAATCAATTCTGAGAACACAGCCACTAGGTTCAAATCTCAATCTTCCCTAAATATACTGTTGGCCTTGAAAAATACTATTATACAGGGATAAAGGGTAGAGGGATAAAGCTAGGAGAATCTTTAAGGCAGTTCAAAGCATCTTTTAAACAACCTCTAAGAGGCAGAAAACATGCAAGCTATCACAAGACAAGGCAGCAGATAGGACAATGGAATTCTGCTTTCAAATACAATTTATTAACACTAGTTAATCACCTGAGATAATCCCAGGTGAGGCAGATAATGCTGAAGTGAATGTCCCATGCCCTCTGGCAAAATACTGCAACCACACTGACGAACTATCAAGAAAGTGTGAGTAACATGTTCTTTCTTTCACTGCACTGGATGATCAACAATCTTTAATGGTTGAGAGCTACATAAGGTCCAAAATATCAATACTATCCAAAATGAATCTTACAAGATTCGAGTGAAGTTATTTCAAGGTGAGGTTGCCTGGGATTTCTGCCTTGATCTTTGAGCAAGATATTTTTCTGGGGTAGTTCATTTTATTAATATATTGTATTTATATTTAATCCATTTGCACCACAAGCGAGCGAACAAATTTAAAAACCAAACAGGTATTTAAAAAACAGCTAAACGAATGTATATATGCACATATGAATCAAGAATTTTAAAAAATCATTATCAAAGACCACAGGGGGGAAATAGTTCAGCAGGGGCAACAGAGTCATATTGTTGCACTGAACACTAACAAAGAGACAAATTGGAAATTCCTCAGGAATGTGTGTCAAATCCACTTTAGAAAATACCTAGTCCATGTGTTAACTTTACCTCCAGGGCTGCCCAGGAAGTTGATCGCGATCGACTGGTCGATCCCGGGACCGAAGGAGGTCGATCCCCACTGGATGGGGTGTTTCTCAGAGGGGGCGGAGCCATGCCGTGCCAAGCCCTGCCCCCTCCCCCGGCTTCAGCGCTACCACGGCTTCTTCAGCCTTGAGGAGGGTAGTGTCACGCCAGTAGTGGCTATCTATGCCACCCAGGGCCGGTCTTTCCATTCCGCGGAGTATGTGGCCGCGTAGGGCGTTGCCACCTGGGAAGGGCGTCGTCACCTGGGAGGGGCGCCGCTGCGCAGCCCCACCTCCGCGCCTCCGCAGCCAGTCCCACCGCCCGCGGCGTGCCGCCCGTGCCTCCGCATGCACGGAGATTTTCGCACATGCGTGAATCTCTGCGCATGCGCACTGGCTGGAGGCATGCTCGGGAGCATGCGCAGGCGGGAGCCACGGGGGGGCAAAATAATGTTTGCTTACCCCCCCCCCCGGGATAGCTAGGACTGCCCCTGATGTCACCACTGGCTTGGCATTACCCTCCTCTAGCCTGGAGAAGCTGTGGTAGCGCTAAAGCCAGGGGGGAGGGGGCGGAGCCAGGCCACATCAAGCCCCTCCCCCGGCTTCAGGGCTACCACAGCATTTTCAGGCTTGAGGAGGGTAGTGCCAAGCCAGTAGTGGCTATCTATGCCACCACTGGCTTGGCACTACCCTCCTCTAGCCTGGAGAAGCTGTGGTAGCGCTAAAGCCAGAGGGGGAGGGGGCAGAGCCATGCCGTGCCAAGCCCCGCCCCCTCCCCAGCTACATATTAAATGGAGCTCTGGAAAGAGACCATCCAACAGAATTCACTTTCCTCTCTGGATATAAAATGAGCGCCATCAACTATATCAGCATTTCTAGGGATTTTTTTACCACATGCTAAATCCCTAGAAGTCATGCCAAAATTTGATAGTGACCACTTTCCAATCCTCCTCCAATTATCCACTCCCACCCAAGAAATAGGGGACTGCTGTCCACCTCTCCTACTTCCAGCAGGAAAAACCTATAATTGAGCCAAGTAGACTCCAGGATTGAACCAAAGAGTTACTGAGCTGTTGGCTTCAGACCAGCTATTGAATCCAAGAACTGGCCTGACATCGGCTGCAACACCCAGTGCTCTTTTGGAGAACTACACCACCACAACCCAAGAGCTCCAAAAACAACTAAGATGCAACAACACAACAACACAGAGGCAACATCAACATCACGCCAAGCCCTGGTTTGATAAGGAATGCATAAATGCTAAAAAAATCACTCTCTTCCTCTTACCAGGATTTTCTGTCCAATAACTCAGTAACATTTGCACAAGAGCTACTCCATCAAAGGAGATCCTACAAGTTCCTGTTGGCGAGGAAAAAAGGGAAGACGTAAACAAAAACAATTGGGTATGGCTCATGCCTGCTGTCAAAACCAAAGACTCATCCACCTTTTTCCGCATTACATCATGCACACAAACCTATGTTCACCCCTCTTTGGAAGTCTATATCCTCCCAGGGACCTGGAAATCATACTTCCATGACTGCGAATGCCCGTTTCACCCAAGATATTGTAAACCTTCCTACATGGCCTCCTGTCACATTGTCAGAAATCAAGAACCTTGTCAGCCGGCTTAAGCACGGGAAGGCCCCAGGAGAAGATCTGATTCCTTTGGAAGTCATCACGAACAATCTAGACTTTTGGGCACCTATTCTAGCTTCACTCTTTACCTGTATTGAGTGAGGAGGTTTAGTACAGCTGTTAAATCAGCAGCAGCTAAAAGATCTACCAACCGAAAGGTTGCAAGTTCGAACCCTGGGTTGGCGTGGGCAGCCAACCGTCAGCCCTGCCCACTGTTTACCTAAGCAGTTCGAAAACAGCTTTAGCTGTAATTAGAGAAATTAGGTACTGCTAAAAAAGCGGTGGAGGTGTTTTATGCCATAAAGAAAAAGAAGATCAGAAAATGCTGGAATGAGGAAGTACTGACAGCTCTTCATCATAGAGGATGGAGTGACAGCACCCCCTGTGGCACGACATAAAAACCTCTTTCTGTTCTGTCTGCGTACTGTGTATGTCTACACAAACGGCAATTATTGTCCCCATTTACAAAAAGAAAGGATAAAGGAACGACCCAGCTAACTATGGACCAATCAGCCTACTTAGCACCATCAGCAAAATATATGCAAGACACTTAAAACGGAAACTACAAGATTGGATAGAACAAGAAAACATATTAGCTGATGAACAAGCTGGATTTAGGGAAGGCCGATCTACCATTGATCAATGCCTAGTGCTCCAACATCTGATAGAAAAATATTCCACCAATAGCAAAACAACACAGTATGTGGCCTTTATAGACTTTAAGGCAGCCTTTGACTCCATCTCCAGGACTAAGCTACGGGAAAAATTAGAAGCCACCTCAATCGATAGACGGTTACTTCATCTTATCCATCAACTTCACGAAGGGACGTCTCTAAAAATAAGATGCAACCCTCAAGGTCACGTCACCAATGCCGTCTGAACTGAGAAAGGTGTAAAACAAGGCTGCATTCTGGCCCCATTATTATTTAATTATTATTATTACATCAACTCCATGGTGGACTGCTTGCTTAACATGGACTTCCACCCAACAAAACTGGCAGGTAGACATATTTCCACCCTACTTTTTGCAGACGACGTTGCTCTACTTTCAAGAACGCCAATTGGACTTAAAAGAGCATTGAGAACTCTGGCTCAATATTGCAATGTGAATCAGTTGCAACTCAACTACCCAAAAACTAAAATCATGGTGTTTGCCAAAAGACCCAAGCTTCACATTTGGACTCTAGATGAGAACAAAATTGAGCAGGTCCCCTGCTTCAAATATCTGGAGATAGTCCTCCATTCCTCCAGCAGCAGAAAAGCCCATGGAGACCATGTGGCTGATATTGCAAAAGGAGTTCGTCTGATATACTAAAATATCTCAGGTCAAGAGGGGGACACGACATACCCACGGCACTCAAACTATTTGATGCCAAGCCAGCTGCACAACTCCTATACAGTGTCCAGTTAGGCCCCTTTTCTGACTTTACCTCATTGGAGAGTATGCAATCCAAATTCTTAAGATCAGCCCTCCAGGTCTCAAGGTGTGTCTCCAATGACACCCTACATCTGGAGACAGGCTTCCTGAGATTTGAGGCCAGGGTTTGGGTGGTTATACTAAACTATTGGCTAGACTATCCCTCTCTCTCCTTGGCCTTGCACCTCTTACAATGTCAGGTGGCTTTTAGTCCAGTTGGGATAAAGCAATAGCAGCCAAAATTTCATCTTTAGCCTTCTGTCCAGGATTGCTAACCAGCTTATGACCAAGCCAAATCTCTGATTAAACAACAAATAACTGACATTGAGCGCCAATTAGACTTAGACAATTCCCCATCCTTTATTATCGATGAAATATCTAGCAATGCTTGAGGTTTCCAGCCATCAGAGGGCCTTCACTCTGGCACGTTGCCATGCTCTTTCATCTGCAGTATTGGAAGGTCGCTACCGGAAGACCCCATACGCTGAGAGACTGTGCCCTTGTGACTCAGGTCACATAGAAACTACGGAACAAGTGCATCTCCAGTGCCTGTTCTATAGAGATATTCAATCCCATCTTATTACGCCATGGCTACTCAAACACCCAGGACACTCTGGACAATTTTACATCTCCCTGCTGCTTTCAGATATGAACTCGGCTATAAGCTATAATGTTGCCAAGTTCTGCACAGCAGCTATTAAAATCCGGCAGTCAATGACAAATAGCACCAGCTAGTACAAGTCAAGATTTCAGACTAGCAAAATTGATTATAGTCTTTTAATTCTAGTCTTTTTATTATAGTAATGGATAATAATACTAATAATAATAACAATAAATGTAACTCCAGCCATTTAAAAAAGTTTTGGATAGCATAGGGAAAGTTTAACACCTCTGTAACTTTTCTTTTGCTGTTTGTGCATGTTTAGAAAAAATTCACCTCACTTTCTTTCCTGTGACAATTGGATTTTGAAAATTTTGGGTTGTCGGAGAAACAAGTATTGGTGATAAAGCTTTAGCAGATACACCTTTTGCTATAATAATACTTACAGGAGTACATTTCCCTTCCTGGGGGTAAATTTCCTATTATTTCCTTTTGTCTCAACCCGTTTGTAACTAGTAGTCATATGTAAGTTGCATGTTTTTAACTCAGGGACTGCCTGTACATCATCCAACTGTGCCAATGCCTCTTGATTTCAATTGTGACTTAACCAAAAAGCTCACATTACATTTGTGATACAGCTTTCACTAAAACAAAACAAAAAAATTAGGGGCTATTTGCTCATTACAATTGTAGGATTGAACATGATTACATGTAATCCAGATCTAATGACATCTAAAACTCTGAGGATATTGGAAACATCCAGTGCTCAGTGACCAGTCCTCAGTGGTACTGAAAGTTGTGTTTCTCTTATCCTGTAGATAATATACATTAAAATGCATGCAATGCTACATATCACAGACAAATTTGTATCTTATTTTATTTATTTATTTATTTATTTATTTACTCGGCTTCTATGCCGCCACTCCCTAGTAGGCTCGGGGCGGCTCACAGCCAGAATGCAAAACAACATACAATATACAAAGATAGTTTAAAATGCAATATAAAATACAGAGTAAAACTACACAATAAAACTCATTAAAACACAGTTGGAGTAGTTACAGTGGTCTGATACAGAGTTTACACTTTATTCTGATTTAGAATTCATTTGATAGGTTAGTGTATAATATATTATTTCAAAGGGGAGTCTGAAAAATATGTTAACATTGGATGCAAAGCCCACCCAGGTGTCCTTGGACCATTTATCTTGGAATCAATACTGAAAGATGGGGACATCAGGAAAATACAGGTCATATTCAGGGACTGAAAAGCCAAACAGGGATTAGAAAACTGTAAAACCCAGTTGCAGACCTGCACAAGTATTAGGTGTAGTAAGACTAGAATTTATCTGAGATTAGGATCATATCTGGGGAATGAAACTTGCCTGTTTCAAACAAGCAAGGTGATATAGATGTTCAGCACAAATGTTAATAACACCTTAATGTCCACTTTATGGTGTATTTTCTCTGTAAATCAAGGAAACAATCTAAAAATAGACATAAGCACAACCATAGGATGGAAGATCAATGAAGCACTATAAAATATTGAGCAGATGGAGATTTAGAAAATATTGCTACTGACACATCATGGAGAAAAATCAATGAAGATGGAATGGAGTTCAGCAGAAACACGTGACAGCAGAAACTGGATGATCGCTGCATAGTACATAGTCTGCCCCAAAATTAATTAGAATGATTTTTTTACACAGCACAGAAGGGCCAGGGAAGGAAAGTGAGGGTTGAGGAAGGTGAAGGGTAACCCAGGCATACAGGCTGGCCTTCCTCTGTTGAGTCATCACCTTTTGCAGTCAGTAGGTCAACAAAGTGTATCGTAGTTTTGTCTTGCCATGGACAAAAATGCAGAGAAGTCTGCAGCAGCCTCCTTCAATTTCAAGAACCAAGAACAATGTGGCTCATATTAAGGCTGCTCTGAACGCTTCCCCACCAACCGCACAGCCCTAACTTGGCTTCGTGCAATTTCTTTTTCTAAATTCAAAACTCATCTCAAAGGACATCATTTAGGGAAAGTTGAAAACATTCATTCAGTTGTGACAAGAGCTTTGAACATCTCAAGTGAAGACTGCTTCCACTACTATGAAGATGCTGCAATTGCTGTTTTCAATCACAAGGAGCCATGTTTCAAGGGGATAAACTGGAATTGCATGTATGTTCAATTAAAAAAATTAAATTCATTCTCATTACTTTTGGGAAAGATCACATATATAATACAGTTTAAAGTAATGATCATGGTCATTGGACAGGCTGTATCATGCTAAAACTTCTGTAAGTTTACAACATTAATTTCAGACCAGAGTGATTATACGGTATTTTTAAAAAAAATTTTTTTTTTTCCAAAATTTTTACCATCCATACAAACATATACATAAAAACACAGTGCCCTGTGCATGTGACCCTCCCCCTACACAAACATCCACACCCCTCCACCCCTGCTGAGGATTGCGTCTTCTTTTTCTTCTTTTCTCTTCTGCAAGCTTTCCGGCCACCAAGTACCGCAGCCAGTTCTCAATTGTCCATTTCGTGGAGTCCTTCCAGCCTAGAACCACCACCGCCTGGGCGCTTTCTATCATCGCTACCTTCATTTCCGGATGTTCCCCCATCTTGTTCTTTTTTACCAACACCGCCGTCTCTTTTGTGATGGTCCAATTTATATTCAATACTCTATTGATCTCCCCTTCTACCTCTTTCCAAAATTTTTGGACCACCTCACATTCCCATAATAGGTGCATATACACTCCTTTGTCTCGGTATCCGTGCCAACACCGTGTACCCATATTTTGGGAAAGATAGGTCAATTGGGCCAAAAGCGGTGCCACTTGTGCAATATTTTCCTCCTTGTCTCCCTGACTCTTGTGTTTTTAGTCTTAGCAATCTCCCCCACTATCCTCTCCATCTCTGCTCCTGAGACCTGCAACTCCCTCTCCCACATTGTGGTTAACTCTTCTACCGTACTTCCTCCTGATGTTACTAATATTTTATAGATCCTTTCGACCTGGACCCTTTTCCCTTCCTTCTTTTCCCTGATTATCTTCTCAAATTCCGTGTCCTCTCTTTGCAAGGCCTCTCTCACCTCCCTCTGCCTAAGGTAGTTGCATATTGCCCTGATTTGCAGCCACCGACTTCCTCCCAACCAGTTCTCCAGCCTCTCTCTCCTGATTCTGCCCCCTTCGTCCACTAGTGATTATACGGTATTGAGATACTGCAGTTGTTTCTTCCTAGTTACTGCATGCTGTTTTTCAGTTGCCAAGCCAAAATGCAGGTACCCAGAAAATAGGACAGCTAGTTTGAGTTCACTCCAATAGCATCTATCCCTTGCAGTAAGCGCATACGACAGGAACAAAGCAGAAACAAACTGGTTCGCTTTTTTTCTTTTGGGGAGTTATGAGCACTTCTCATGCTGCCACACATGCCAGAGATCTGGGGTTACCAATCCCCTTTAAAATAAGAATAAATCCAACTTTGTGGCTGTTACATGTGTCTAAAAGACATTGTTCCCTTTTTTACTTTTGACCAAACATAACATGAAATGTAACATTAATGTATGTTTTTGAAAACTATATAATGAAATTATTTGAATTTCTGATGGCACACAAACCACTGGCTCAGGAAGGTGTGGGAAAGGAGAGGTTATGGATTAACTCAATTGAAAAACATACTTAGTAGATTCAGTAACACATCTAAAAATTTAGGAAATACAATGGAAAAAACTGACAAAATTGTATAGAACCCCTTACCAATAACCCCATATTTCCAAAAATACAACAAAATTATGTTGGCATAAACGTGGCAAAACAGAAACCTTTATGCATATGTGGTGGGAATGTAACAAGGTACAAAATTCTTATAGGAAAATAAAGGGTGAAATGGAAGAAATATCTGGGCTAAAAATAGAGCTGAATAAAAAACTGTTTTTTACCATGAAAATGGACAGAAAGGTTGTAATACAGGTTAGGCAAATATAAAATATATGATAGAAACAGCACAAGCAACGGTTGTGTTGAGATGGAAAGAATACAAAAATGGGAAATAAAAAAATGGTATGAATTTCTAATCGACTATATGCTTATATCACTGAAAGGGAAAATAAGTATATTAATGGGTATCATATGGGGAACTGGGTCTCAAATAGGAAAGAACCGATAGCCAAAGTGAAAGGGAAAAAGCAAATGCAAGGACCTCAGTCAGATCATATCCATGATCTAGCACAGTGTTTCCCAACCAGTGTGCCAGGGCACACTAGTGTGCCGTGAGCTATCATCAGGTGTGCCGTGGGAAATTGGAACCTCCAGGTTGGGGGGGAGGGGGGAGTCTAGTGTGTTGAAGTATAAAAACTCTAACAAACCTACCCCAATAAAGGCACAAAATTACAAACACCCCCCTCCCCACCCGTTGTTTACTTGGTCTCTCCCTCTCCATGCATTGGGAAGGCCCGCCTCCCTTTCCCCAAGTAGAGTCCTCCTCTTGCCACCTGGGGGTTCTGTGTGGGAATTTGGCCCAGTTCTATCATTGGAGGGGTTCAGAATGCTCTTTGATTGTAGGGGAACTATAAATCCCAGCAACTACAACTCCCAACTATCAAGGTCTATTTCCCCTGAACTCCATCTGCATTCATATTTGGGCATATTGAGTATTCATGCCAAGTTTGGTCCTGATCCAACATTGTTTGAGTCCACAGTGCTCTCTGGATATAGGTGAACTACAACTCCAAAACTCAAGGTCAATGCCCACCAAACTCTTATAGCATTTTCTCTTGGTTATGGGAGTTCTGTGTGGGAAGTTTGTGTCTTTCTGCCATTCCTGCCAGGATATCTATGTTGAGTTCATCGAAACAGGCCCAGGTTTCACACTGAGTGTATAAATACATTTTTAAAACATATTAACTATATGTATTACTGTGTTAGAGTGTCATTTTGTGTCATTTTGTTTGGTGGTGTGCCCCAGGATATTGCAAATGTAAAAAGTTTCCCAAAAATCTAGCAAATAGAAAAAAAGCCAGGAGAAAGATATAAGTAAGCAATTACGATGCAATTAGAAAGGAGTAAAAATTGAGTTATACCAGAGAAGTATATAATCTCCTTTACAAGCATGTATTGGTTTTGTTTCTTTAATACTATTGTAATATAATGGATACAGTTATACTTTACTTATACAACTCAATTAAAAAAATTAAAGGAAACGAAAGTTTACCAGAGATATTAAGGAACATTTATGGAAGTGTTTTCACCCATATCTCTAAAATTCCAGTGTAGGAGATCAAGCATTGGGTTTTACTGCTTGTGATACCAATAGGCTATTCTGTCTCTCTGCTCATTTCTGCAAGTCCACGCTGGCAATTCCTGCTGTGTTCTTACATAGCTGGTTATCATCAATGAATGTGGAATCGTACTAAATCTTTTGCATAGGGAAGATTTTAAAAGCTAGAACGTTGCATGTGAAGGGCGTGCTTAGTAGATTCAGTAACACAATTCGTTCTGCCTTTATTTTAAGTAAGGAAAACGTTTGATAGTCCTCATTCCAATTTTTTTTAAATGGCCAGTCTCTGCTGCCAGCAATCTGAACATCAAATGCTTAGAAAGTGACTGGAAATTGAACGGTCTCCTTTTTAAATGAGAAGCACTAACACCCTTCATTTGTCAAAGTACTGACAGCCAGCATTATCTTCAAGAGAAATGGATAGATATATGAAATTGATCTTTTTAAAAAAAGTATCCCTTTCACCGCTGGAACAGTAAAAGATGCAAGTCTTAAAGGTTCAAGGAAGTGTCCTGACAACGGTCCATTATTACATGAGTGTAGAACACTTCTTCTGATAAGTGAATCGTTTTGTCGAAGCATTTCTCATAATTTTAGAAATTTAGTCTGTATCGATTCCTGCAGGTCCACATTGTTAAATATTGTGATATAAATGCCTGTCTTCACCAGACAACCAGGGAACTGGCAGGATAACAGGTACTTACTTTTCCTTTTCCTTGAACAGCATGACATTCACTTGGTAAAATGCTGTTTTGTGGACATCCCCTTTGTAACTGCATTTCAGCCTAGCTAAACACTTTAGCATTACCGTTTCAAAACCCCACTCATCCAGACAGCTACCAAGCCAAAAGAGATGTCCAGTTCCCCAGACAAATACACTAAAGAATTACAAGTAGGCAAGGTGTTGTAGTCCAATGCTTAAGAAAGGTATCGTGGTTTGAACATTGGACTATGACACTGGAAACCAGGATTGTAATCCCTACTCAGCCATCGAAAATCAAGCGAGTAGCTTTGGGCAGGTGTCTCTCTTTTAGCCTCAGAGAAAGGCAATGGAAAACTCTCTCTAAACAAATCTTGCCAAGAAAACCTGATGTCAGGGTCACAAGTTAGAAATGCCTTGAAAGCACACAGCAACAAATAGGTTTCTGGTCAAAATATCAGATTAGGTCCAAAGAAGCATGGAATCAAATCCCTAGTCAGCCAGTAGGTTACCTAGATAGTCTAGTACAGTGTTGTTCAACCTTTTTTGAGCCGCGGCACATTTTTTACATTTACAAAATCCTGGGGCACACCACCAACCAAAATGACACAAAATGACACTCTAACACAGTAATACATATAGTTAATATGTTTTAAAATATATTTATACACTCAGTGTGAAACCTGGGCCTGTTTCGATGAATGTCAAGAAGTCCAGAGTGCTAACCGTTTCAATGAACACAATTTATAGTTAACACACAATCAAAGAGCACCCTGAACTCTTGCAACAATGGAATTGAACCAAACTTGGCATATTGAACTCTCATTACCAACAGAAAGTACTGAAAGGGTTTGCTTGGGAATTGACCTTGAGTTTGGCAGTTGTAGTTCACCTACAGCCAGAGAGCACTGTGGACTCAAACAATGCTATGTTACGTTGTTGTTTGTTTTCTATCCAGAATCACAATGTTGGAAGGAGGCTCACCACTTTAAGGTCCCTAAAACAGGCATGGGAAAACTTCGGCCCTCTGGGTGCTTTGGACTTCAACTCCCACCATTCCTAACAGCCTGAGGCCCTTTCCTGCTTAAGTGGCTGAGGGGGGGAAGGAAAAGGGCCTGAGGCTGCTAGGAATGGTGGGAGTTGGAGTCCAAAACACCTGGAAGGTCCAAAGTTGCCCATGCCAGCTTTCAACAGAGACCTCTTCCTCCCTCTTCCCCTTCGCGCCCTTTCTTCCCCCTCCCTTCTTCAGGAGGGGAGGGGGGACTGCACAGACTCGCCCCATGTCTTCCTCCCTCTTCCCTCCCCTCCTGAGCACGCTCACGCTTCCCCCTTGGATCAAAATGGCGGCAGCGTGAGCACAGTGAGGCAAAGCGAGCAGAGCGAGGCTGGGAAGAAGGGAGACTGAGTGGAGAAGAAAAAGTGTTCGGCAGGAGGGGGGAAGAAAGGGTATTGGAGGTTCCAATTTCCCACGGCACACCTGATGAGCGCTCACGGCACACTAGTGTGCCCCGACACACTGGTTGGGAAACACTGGTCTAGTAGGTGACCCTGGCCCAGTCATGGTCTTTCAGCCTAATTCATCCATAAAACAGAACTAATAATAAAAACAAGGGGTGGCAATTAAAACTATCTGAACTGCCCTGAGTTTCTTGAAGAAAGAGAGATCAAAATAGCAGGGGATGTGATCCCTTTTGCAATCTCCCTGCTGCTCTCCCAGCAGTTTTCATATCTGCGGGAATACAATGGAAAGATCACAAAAATGACTGAGTGGGATGCTCTTACTGCAGTATGCCAGTTCTGCATTGGAAATCTCTTGTGCCTTTGAGTGATGTAGTTGTGCATAGCAGACAACATATTACCACCATAAGGGAAAATGAGACCTTCAAGGTTCTTCCTAGAGCCAAAGCACTACTTTTTTAGGAGCAATAAAGGGTTCAAGATGGTATGAAAGTATGAGGGATGGGGCGGGGAGAGAGACACTGGTGTTCAGTGATAAAAGAAGACACCTTCCCTATGCTAAGAAGTATTTTTACTGCATATTGGTTTCAACCTCTTTATGTAAATAATAGGTACAACCATGGCTGAGACACAATGATGCTAAAATGTGCTTAATAAAGGAGTGACCAAGACCCAGGGACCTCATTTGTAGATCTTTCCAGAACATACAAAAACCTTGAGATAGCCTATTCATTCAGCTAAGTAACAAAATGCTTTGCAAATGAAAAAAGACCTTTGGTGTAAACAGCATTATTTCAAAGGTCTGTTAAATTTTGTTCTGCGAAATGCAGTGTGGATAATATATTCTGTTTGGGAATACAGTATTCACTTTCAAGCTGAATACCAGAGTTTTTAAAAACATCTTCTATGACATACTTCCTTTACCTGAGGCTCTCCATCCCTTCTGGACTATCAATCATCAGCTCAAGGAAAATCACCTGCTCAGCAGCCATCTGGTACAGCTGCTGCTTAATTTTAATTATTTATTCCCGGATACTCTAGGGATGCCTTTGCTGGACCACAGCTTGGATTTGATGATAGACTTGACAAATTCTGAAAATAATAAAACTACCCCATCGCTACCCGCCATGGTTTGAATAGCTTTCTCTCAATGCCTTTCCCAGCAGAGCAAAACATGTATTTGAAACCACAGAAGAAGAAAATTCTGGTATAAATTCTCCCAAACCCCCAACTATCAATGTGCACTGTTATCCTCCAGATAAACCTCTCTGGCTACAGTTGATAGGGTTACATCCAGGCCCGGATTACCCATAAGGCCAACCTAGGCCATGGCCTAGGGGCACAAGGCGAGGGAGGCGCAGGTCACGGACCAAAAAAAAAGTTGAAATAAAAACGCAACACGCATGGACTCAGGACAGAGATGACTCTCTCTCGGGGGAGGGTGGGGGAGAGCGCTGCGAAGGGGTGGGGGAGGAGGGAATGGCGCCCCCTCCCTCACCCTCACGCCTTTGTCAAGGAAGGACGGCACGAGGAGGAGGCGGGACTTCCCTGTGCCACAGGAGGTTATCTCAGAGCTGCTGGCTTTAACCATAGATGGAATCCCGGTCTCGGTGGACAAGGTGACCCAAGTAAGCCGCCGGAAATTGGAGAAGGCGGGTGTATGTGTGTGTGTAAAAAGCAAAGAGGGTGTCTCTAATGTGGGCCCGGGCAATCTTGAGCCCTCCCGGTGAATTGAACTTCAACTCCCTCCTTATTTACAGTGCAGGAGCAGGATTGAGTCAAGGAAGGACGGCGCGAAGAGGAGGAGGAGGAAGGGCTTCCCTTCCTTCCTCCTCCTCGTGCCCGGCTCCTTCCTTGACTCAATCCTGGGAGTCTGAGTGATGGGGGGGGGGTGCGGTAAAGGGGGCGTAATTCCAAAGTGTGGCCTAGGGTGCAAAAAGGTGATAATCCGGGCCTGGTTACATCTCTAGCAAAAAGACCAAATGCTAAATCATTCACTAGGATTCCACATATTTTTGGAGATTTTGTCCGACGGCCTGGATTGGTTTTTCTTCCATTCGCTTACATTGATTAGAACAACTACATACAAAAGCTAATAGCTTGACCATACAATTCTTAGGAACCCATGCAAATGTCCTGGACCTTGTTCACAAACGATACAAGTATACATACTTCAGGAGACTCCAATAAACAGCCACCTTTTCCACAAAATCTTTGGCTTATTCTCTTAGGTTTAAGAGGGAAGAGGGCTAAATAATTTTAATGCCAATCTTAAGATTTTATTGTATAGTTTTTTCCCATTTGTTTTGTTCCTGAGGTTCTTTGGTTTTTCTGTGTCATTTTAAAGGTTTTACAGTATGTCATCCTAGATGCCTCGTAGATGTGATTTATGAATTTAATACATAAATAATAAATAAGCATGAGTAGTTGCATTTGCTCGAGTCATTGTCCACTGCTATTCCTGCTTTTCATTTCTTCGTTTCAGTATAGAAAATAAGATTTAATTATTTATTTTGTTATCTGGGGCAGAGACTTATTTTTAATTTATCACATTTATATTTTACCCATCCTCAATGATATTTTTATTTCATTATTTCCATCTTTATCTGCAAAATAACCATGCAAGGAAGATAATGTTATAAGAAAGCACCCATCCAGGATCACCAAATGAGCTTTTCTATGTATGGTTCAGAGAAGATCTGAACCTGGGCTTCCTCACAGAGTGATGGCACCATATAAATAAATAAGACCCCGCAACAGTATTCTCCAAACATTTCTTGGGTGTGTCTTCCATGAACACAATTAACACATGCAGTAAAGTATAAAAGTCTCACATTTTGGGTTATCTATATAATGAGAATTCATATGCACTGAAATGGTGGATTATGTGGATGATATCCAACCTCCGTTTCAAGACTTCCAAAGATGAAATCCCAACATCCTTCAAGGCAACCTATTCCACTATCACACAACTCTAATATACAGGCATTTGGGCAGGTATAATATCAGGGCTTCATAGTATGGCTAAGGGCTTTGACCACATGTGGCGGGCATGTGTCATCGTCTGACCTAACTACGGATACAACTCCGGTATCCTATCTTGTTTTAATTTGTGACTATGCACTGTTTTTTATCGTGTTTTTATCGTGTTTTAATGATTTGTAAATGTTTTAATGATTGTGAGTTGCCCCGAGCCAGTCGGAAGGAGCGACCAAGAAATTGGAATAATAAATAAATAAATAATATTAAAAAGGTTCTCCCTAAGATTTATGAGGAATCTCTTTCAGGCAGTAAAGTAACACAGTACAAGAAATGAATAGTAAACAAGTGCAACTGACAATTGGAATGGCTTCGGATTACAATTTTAGATTATGTGATTTTAATATTATGTTTTTAATTCTATGTTTTGATTGTCTAAATGTTTGTTATGTTATACATTTAATACTATTTTAATAAATTAAACCATGATTTTAACAGTTTAATTTATAGTTATATAAATTTATAGTTATTATGCTTTGGTTTTGTATATATGCTGGCATTGAATCTTTCCATTGCTTGATGTACACTGCTTTGAATTCCCCCCAGGGGTGATAAAAGTGGTACATAAATACAGTAAATAAATAAATAAATACATAAATTGTGATTTCAGTCCACTGGCTCATGTTGTGGTCTGCACAGCAGCAGAAAACAAGTTGGCTCCAACATTTACATTGAAGCAGGTTTGGTACTTTTCCAAGCAAAAAGTACAGTCAGAGAGTGATGCTACCTGTGCGTCAACTCTGAAAAAGAGGGTTTTGGTGTCTGGAATCAATCAGGCACATGTTATAGAAGACTAACACCCTGATTAAATGCATTTTAATCCACTCTGTGCCAAGTTATACCATATAGGTTAGATGAGTGGGAATACAGTACAGTTTGAGTTAATGAAAGTAATGGGATTCTTAATGCTAATGGGAAAACATCATTGCGCATGACAGAGCCGGTCTGGTTTCACTGCTGGCAGGAAGCCCAGACCTAAAAGTTGCAAAGAGAGAACAAGGAGGCTCTGCATTGATAAGTTTGCCTGTGAGAAAGGAATACGTTTATAGATGGCTATTGTTCTCATTTTAGTGATGACAGAGAAATGATGTAAATGATTTGAATGATGTTTATTGGATTATTGAAATGTCATGTAACAACATTAATCACCAGCCAATTATGATTGTTTTAACCATAAAGAAGGGGTGGGTTTAACTGACTGGAATCCATTACGAGTATAAATGCCTTGGTATGGAATGTATCGGGGTCCTTTGCACTACCTACGGCTGCGTTCCGTAGGCAAAATACCCACCAGCTGGCGATAGAAAATAAACCTTTTTGTTTTTCACCTACTTCACAGTTGTCACGGGTTTTCCCTCCTCCTAGTATCCGCACGTACGGGCAGCGTTGGTAAGATTAACTTGGTGCTTGGAGTTCTAGAACTCCCGGTTCTGAGGACTGCATCTCCAATGAGGACCAGAAGCCACACGAGGGGCCAGGAAGCAAGGGAGGAAGAAAAGGTGGAAAGGGGGGCACTACAGTGTCCTATACGGCAGGTCCCGCTTCTGGATGCCCATAACCGGGTCCAACAAGCTTATCAGATTGTCCCGTTTTCTAGTTCGGACATTTTTAATTGGAAACATAACACCCCCCCATATTCTGAACAGCCTAGGGCGATGGGGGATCTTCTGGAAGGAGTTATGGCCACTCATGACCCCACCTGGTGGGATTGTAAACAACTTTTAAATGCCCTGTTCACGGCGGCAGAGAGAAGGTGCATCATCAACCAAGCCAGGTTGATAGCACAAGAAGGACATGGACAGATAGAAGCTGTGGCATTTGGAAATATTAGGTTCCCGGTAGAACAAGACCCGGGGTGGAATCCGAATATTGCAGAACAGAGGGACAGAATTAGAGACTTTCAGCAAATCCTATTGCAAGCCATTAGAAAAGGCCCTCCCCGGCCTTCCAGTATCCAAAAGATTCAAGGGGTCCAGCAGGACAAGGTTGAGACCCCTGTTGCTTTCCTTGAGCGTTTGGAGGAAGCTTATCGGAAATATAGCCCTTACAATCTAGAAGAGAATGATGGGAGGGTTGCCCTCACACAATCCTTCATTTCTCAGTCATCCTCAGACATCAGAAAGAAAATCCAGAAACAGCCAGGGTTTTTGGGCAAGAATTTAACTGAATTGTTGGCCATTGCTGATCAAGTGTTTATGGCTAGAGAGCAGGTGGAGGAGGAGAAGAAGGATAAGAAGAAGAGAGATATAGAGTTTTGGTGAGCATGTTTGAGGAGAGGTCAGGAAGAGGAAGAGGAAGAGGAAGTAGTCGAGGAAGAGGGTCAGGAAGAGGACAGTCTACGTTGGGCCGAAATCAGTGCGCCCGCTGTAAGAAAGAGGGCCACTGGAAAGGGAATGTGTGGAAGAAATGTCAGAGGAAAGTGATGCAGGTGTGAAGAAAGTGGAAAGTACAGCCAGAGGCTCAGGAAAGCCAAGGGGAAGAGGCAGAGGAAGTTATAAACCATATCAGAAAGCTGTTGTGGCTGCTGCCATGCAGGAGGAAGAAGAGGAAGACTCAGAATGGGAAGATGAATGTTGAAAGATAGGCAAGGCTTTTCTGCTACTTGACCCAGAGGAGCCATTGATTGCCATAGATGTACAAGGTCAGCGTGTAAAGTTCCTAGTAGACACGGGAGCGGATAAATCAGTAGTGAACAAGAAAATAGCACCCCCTAGTGGTCAGCACATCAAGATTGTTGGAGTTTCAGGAAAACCACAAAAATGCCCTTTGTTACAACAAAGAAAGTGCAACATTGCTGGCAGAGAGGTGATGCATAAGTTGCTATATGTTCCAGATTGTCCCATTCCCCTTCTTGGGAGGGACATCTTGGCAAAGATAAGGGCAAGGTTGGAATTCTTGGAGACAGGCCAGTTGGAGCTTACAGTCCCACAGCAAGAAGAATACAGATTGTTTAGATTGCAACAAGTTACCAAGAAAGATACAGTTTGGTGTTGGGAGAAAACTCCCAGGGTTTGGGCGGAAGATAATGAGCCAGGAATGGCGA